>CM059426.1:6599826-6657168 GCA_030390025.1 Squalus acanthias | reverse complement strand
CGGGAAAGGGGCGCACAGGGCGGCCTGGCGATGGGAGTCCCGTCCCAGAATATCCTCGATGTAAAACGGCGTGGGGTGAACGGGTGTCGGGGCGTAGAAGGAGCTCTGGGGGCCCGGGGGGCTGTGGAATTGCATTGCAATCTCCAGAATAAACTTCAAGTCACAGGGGGGGAACCAAAATAACAGGCAACTGGTTAACTGCTGAGTGGGTGGACTCGGCACCTCCCTCTCACTCTCTCAGCCAAGTTACTGAGCAAACAGTACATGCAGGGCGGGGACTGCTGCCCAGACACAACAACCGTACACACAATCTTACAGCACAGAAGGAGGCCATTCGGTCCACCGTGCCCGTGCCAGCTCTTTGAAAGAACTAAAAAGAAAGACTTGCATTTCTATAGCGCCTTTCACGACCTCAGGACGTCCCAAAGCGCTTTACAGCCAATGAAGTACTTTTTGAAGTGTAGTCACTGTTGTAATGTAGGGAAACGCGGCAGCCAATTTGCGCACAGCAAGCTCCCACAAACAGCAATGTGATAACGACCAGATCATCTGTTTTAGTGATTTTGATTGAGGGATAAATATTGGTCAAGGACACCGGGGAGAACTCCCCCTGCTCTTCTATTGAAATAGTGGCCGTGGGATCTTTTACATCCACCTGAGAGAGAGAGCAGATGGGGCCTCGGTTTAACATCTCATCCAAAAGACGGCTCCTCCGACAGTGCGGCACTCCCTCAGCATTGCACCGGGGGTGTCAGCCTGGATCATGTGCTCAAAGTCCCCAGTGTGGGACTCCGAATCTTCGACCTTCTGACTGAGAGGCAGGAGTGCTACCCACTGAGACACAGCAAGGTCTTTCTGTGGACATGCTATCTGTGTTGATCCAATGATGGGGGCAGTCTCCATCCAGTGCACAGTATGGGTGGGCCCTCTGGCATTACAATGCTTCTCAGGTTGGCACTAGATGTCAGCCATGGCTCAGTGGGCTAGCACTCTCTCTCACCCTCTGAGTCAGAAGGTCACGGGTTCAAGCCTCATTCCAGAGACTGGAGCACAAAATCTAGGCTGGCACTCCAGTGCAGTACTGAGGGGCTGTCTTTGGGTGAGTCGAAGGCCCCATCTGCTCTCTCAGGTGGATGTAAAAGTGTTATTTTGAAGAAGAGCAGGGGAGTTCTCCCCGGTGTCCTGGCAAATATTTGTCCCTCAATCAATACCACTAAACGAGGTTATCTGGTCATTATCACATTACTGTTTGTGGAAGCTTGCTGTGCACAAATTGGCTCCTACATTACAACAGTGACTACACTTCAAAAAGTGCTTCATTGTCTTCACTGGGACATCCCGAGGTTGTGAAAGGCGCGAGAGGAATGCAAGTTCCTTTCTTAAAATGGCAGCTTCAATCAAACCGTCCTTCTCTGTGTCAATCCAGCTCTACTCCTGAAAAACGAATTTAGTCCTTCACAATGCCAAGACATGACAGGCCCACTCACTGAGTTAACAATGTTATCTCATTACCTTATCATCTCAGTGCCAATCCATAGCTATCCCAATGGGAGTCCAACTATCCCTAAAGGTAACGTCCTCCCAATCCCATTGAGCAACCTACTCCGCTGTTGGAAATACCAAACACTCTCAAGTGGGAACCTTGACTTGGTGCATGACTGGTCTGGGAATCAGTGAGTTTCCATGGAAACGGGCCACTGTCAAGGGCAGATGTTAAGAAAGGGTGCTTCTGATTGGTCAGATGAGCCGTGATGATTTGTAGAACAACAACAAATACAACGTAAGCTCGAGGAACAGCACCTCATCTTTCGATTAGGCACTTTACAGCCTTCTGGACTCAACATCGAGTTCAACAATTTCAGACCATAACCTCTGCTCCTATCCTTTTATTTCATTTTTTTTCTCTCCCACATGGCAGTTGTCGATCATTCTGCCATTGCCATTTACACTTCATCTAGAGTCATCTTTTGTTTCTTAACTTGTCCCATTACCATCTCCTTTTGCCTTGCACCATCATCCCTTTTGTCTCTTAATCTCTCCTGCCTTCCATCCTATCACAGACCTTCGCCTTTTGTTCTTTCCTCCCCTCCCCCCTTTCCCTGCCCCTGCACTTGCTTAAAAACCTGTTCCATCTCCAGCTTTTTCCAGTTCTGATGAAGGGTCATCGACCTGAAACGTTAACTCTGTTTCTCTCTCCACAGATGCTGCCTGACCTGCTGAGTGTTTCCAGCATTTTCTGTTTTTATAACAAATACAGCAACTTGTATTTATATAGCGCCTTTAATGTAATAAGATGTCCCAAGACGCTTCACAGGAGTGTTATCAGACAAAATTCGACGCCAAGCCACATGAGGAGATATTAGGACAAGTAATCAGATAGGTTTTAAGGAGCGTCTTAAAGGAGGAGAGAGGCAGAGAGGTTTAGTGAGGAAATTACAGAGCTTAGGGCCCAGGCAGCTAAAGGCACGGCCGCCAATAGTGGGGCGATTATAATCAGGGATGCTCAAGAGGCCAGAATTAGAGGAGCGCAGATATCTCGGCAGGTTGTGGGGCTGGAGGAGATTACAGAGATAGGGAGGGGCGAGGCCATGGAGAGATTTGAAAACAAGGATGGAATTTTAAAATCGAGGCGCTGCTTTACCGGGAGCCAATGTAGGTCAGCGAGCACAGCGGTGATGGGCGAATGGGACTTGGTGCGAGTTAGGACACTGGGCAGCCGAGTTTTGGATGACCTCAAGTTTACAAGGTTAGAAAATGGGAGGCCGGCCAGGAGTGTATTGGAATAGTTAAGTCTAGAGGTAACAAGTCTAGAGGCTTTCAGCAGCAGATGAGCTGAGGCAGGGGCGGTATTGCGTGATGTTACGGAGGTGGAAGTAGGCGGTCTTAGTGATGGCTTGGATATGTGGTCGGAAGCTCATCTCGGGGTCAAATATGACACCAAGGTTGCGAACAGTCTGGTTCAGCCTCAGACAGTTGCCAGGGAGAAGGATAGAGTCGGTGGCTGGGGAACGGAGTTTGTGGCGAGTGAGAAGTTGCTAATTTCAGTAAGATCCAACTGGGATCACAGCGAGAGAGCTAGGCAGAAATGGAGAGCGTCAAAGATGGCACCTTGCACTCAGTACTTAAGAACATAGGAAGCTAGGAATGGAAGAGTGGGCAGTGGCATGTCACATTGAAGGCTGAGCTATCAGACATATCCAGACACTGCCCAGACACTGCCCTTACCTGTACACAGCAAACCCCTGACCCACCCTCCTTGGCTCAGTTGGTAGGTAGCACTCGCACCTCTGAGTCAGGAGGTTGTGGGTTCGAGCCCCACTCCAGAGATGTGAAATCTAGGTGGACACTTCAGTGCAGTGCTGATTATCTGGTCATTTATGTGGTCGAGGGGGTCGTTCGGCCTGCCTGCCTCTCTTCCGCGGTCACGTTCGCACCCGGGTGGCCCTGGAGATGGAGCAGGTGGTGTCCGCTGGCACGCTCGAGGCCCTCTGCCACCGGTGGGCACTGCAGGGACTGGAGTGCATCATCACCCCTGGAATGGAATTTAACTTAATTTATTCAGTCTCCTTTAAAATTTGTTAAAGTTACAGTTTTGGGTTGTGCCCCTTTAAGAAGGGGGGCACTTGCTATCTTTTTAATTGGTGACGAAAGCTGTCATCCATCATCGTTAATTAACATAAAAGGGAGAACTTCAGGCAGAACCCAGGTTGACACCCCGGCGCAGTACTGGGGGAGTGCGGCACGGTCAGAGAGGCCGTTGCTTGGACACGACATTAAACCGAAGCCCCGGGCGTCTGCCTGTTCAGGTGGATGTCAAAGATCCCCTGGCACTATTCGAAAAGCAAGATGTTCTCCGGGTCTCCTGGCCAACATTCCTCTCTCAACCAACATCACCAAAACAGATGACAGTAGAAACATAGAAACATAGAAACATAGAATCTAGGAGCAGGAGTAGGCCATTCGGCCCGTCGAGCCTGCTCCGCCATTCAATACGATCATGGCTGATCATCCAAATCCAGTACCCTGTCCCTGCTTTAATCCCCACAGTACACATATCCCACCCTACCCCCGTAACCCCACGTATTTAATTCCCCCTAACATATCCCATCCTATCCCCATAACCCCACATATTTAATCCCCCCTAACACTAAGGGTCAATTTATCATAGCCAAATCAACCTAACCCACACATTTTTGGACTGTGGGAGGAAACCGGAGCACCCGGAGGAAACCCACGCAGACACGTAACATGTCCTTCATCTCTCATTGTGTTTGTGGGGTCTAGCTGTGTGCAAAATGGCTGCAGTGTATGTTTACATAACAACAGTGACTGCAATTCATAGAAACCTACAGCACAGAATGAGGCCATTCGCCCATCGTGCCTGTGCCAGCTCTTTGAAAGAGCGATCCAGTTAGTCCCGCTGCCCCCCGCCCCCCCTGCTCTTTCCCCATAGCCCTGTAATTTTTTTTCCTTTTCAAGTATTTATCCAATTCCCTTGTGAAAGTTATTATTGAATCTGCTTCCACCGCCCTTTCAGGCAGCGCATTCCAGATCACAACAACTCGCTGAGTATAAAAAAAAAATCCTCCTCACCTCCCTCCTGGTTCTTCTGCCAATGGTCTTAAATCTGTGCCTTCTGGTTACCGACCCTCTTGCCAGCGGATGTGATAAGGTGCTATCGTATCACAACCTTTCCACGCCTGACTGAAGACCCGGCTATCAGAAAGACATGCGACCCTGTCAACACTCAACTCTCAGTGGTGGGAAGATGTACAGAACCCTGCCAGTCCCTCCGTGTGTGTGTTTGCAGGGACACTGGACCTTGACTCTCCATTGCAAAGGAGGAGGCCCTCCTGCAGATAATGGAAATCATCAGATCACAGGGAGCTATTGAACTGTGATGGAAGAGTGCAGCACAGGTAGGAACTCCAAGATCGAACTAGCAATACAATAAGAAAGAACTTGCATTTATATAGCACCTTTCACGCCGTCCCAAAAAACGTTACAGCCAATGAAGTACTTTTTTTTGAAGTGTAGTCACTGTTGTAATGTAGGAAACGCGGCAGCCAATTTGCGCACAGCAAGCTCCCACAAACAGCAATGAGATAAATGACCATGTGTTCTTTGTTTTAGGTGTTGTTTGAGGGATAAATATTGGTCAGGACACCAGGATAACTCCCTGCTTTTCTTCCAATAGAAGATAGGAGCAGGAGTAGGCCATTCGGCACCTCTAGCCTGCTCCGCCATTTAATGAGATCATGGCTGATCATCCAAATTCAGTACCCTGTTCCTGCTTTCTCCCCATATCCCTTGATCCCTTTAGCCTTAAGAAATATATCTATCTCCTTCTTGAATATATTTAACGAATTGGCCTCAACTGCCTTCTGTGGTAGAGAATTCCACAGGTTCACCACTCTCTGGGTGAAGAAATTCCTCCTCATCTCAGTCCTAAATGGCTTACCCCTTATCCTTAGACTGTGACCTCTGGTTCTGGACTGCCCCGCCATCGGGAACATCCTTCCTGCATCTAGTCTGTCTAGTCCTGTTAGAATTTTATACGTTTATAGAGGCCGTGGGATCTTTTACAACCACCGGACAGAGCCAGACAGGGCCTCGGTTTAGCATCTCATCTGAAAGATGGCACCTCAGCAATGCAGCACTGTACTGGCACTGGGGAGAGGGGGGGGGTTAGTGTGGATTATGTGCTCAAGTTTCTGGAGTGGAACCCGAGCTCATGACCTTCTGACTCAAAGAAGAGAACACTACATTGTCACTGTGCCACAGCTGACAGCTTGGACAAGGCAACCTGCCCATTACACTCACCCGCAGGGCCTACTATACAGGCAGCCACTCCTGTCCAGGTACATCGATCATTAAATTGTCATAGGCGGGTACAAAAAAATCATCAAAAAGGCCAATGGAATGCTGGCCTTTATATATCAAGGGGACTAGAATACAAGGAGTTAGAAGTTATGCTACAACTACAGCCCTGGTTAGTAGAGTGTCAATTCTGGGCACCACACCTTAGGAAGGATATATTGGCCTTAGAGGGCGTGCAGCATAGGTTTACCAGAATGATTCCCGGACTCCAGGGTTAAATTACAAGGAGAGATTACACAAACTAGGGTTGTATTCCCTTGAATTTAGAAGGTTAAAGGGTGATCTGATTGAAGTTTTCAAGATATTAAGGGGAACAGATAGGGTCGATAGAGAGAAACTATTTCTGCTGGTTGGGGATTCTAGGACTAGGGGGCATAGTCTAAAAATTAGAGTCAGGAGTGAAGTTAGGAAGCACTTCTACAGACAAGGGGTGGTAGGAGTTTGGAACTCGCTTGCGCAAATGGCAATTGATGCTGGGTCAATTGTTAATGTTAAATCGGAGATTTTTTAAAAATTCGCTTATGGGATCTGGGCGTCGCTGGCAAGGCCGGCATTTATTGCCCATCCCTAATTGCCCTTGAGAAGGTGGTGGTGAGCCGCCGCCTTGAACCGCTGCAGTCCGTGTGGTGAAGGTACTCCTTCAGTGCTGTTAGGGAGGGAGTTCCAGGATTTTGACCCAGCGACGATGAAGGATCGGCGATATACTTCTAAGTCAGGATGGTGTGTGACTTGGAGGGGAACTTGGAGGTGGTGGTGTTCCCATGCGCCTGCTGCCCTCGTCCTTCTAGGTGGAAGAGGTCACGGGTTTGGGAGGTGCTGCCGAAGAAGCCTTGGCGAGTTGCTGCAGTGCATCTTGTAGATGGTACACACTGCAGCCACGATACGCTGGTGGTGGAGGGAGTGAATGTTTAAGGTGGTGGATGGGGTGCCAATCAAACGGGCTGCTTTGTCCTGGATGGTGTCGAGCTTCTTGAGTGTTGTTGGAGCTGCACTCATCCAGGCAAGTGGAGAGTATTCCATCACACTCCTGACTTGTGCCTTGTAGATGGTGGAAAGGCTTTGGGGAGTCAGGAGGTGAGACACTCGCCACAGAATACCTAGCCTCTGATCTGCTCTTTTTGCCACAGTACTTATGTGGCTGGTCCAGTTATGTTTCTGGTCAATGGTAACCCACAGGATGTTGATGGTGGGGGATTCGGCGATGGTAATGCCGTTGAATGTCAAGGGGAGATGGTTAGACACTCGCTTGTTGGAGATAGTCATTGCCTGGCACTTCTGTGGCGCGAATGTTACCTGGCACTTATCAGCCCAAGCCTGAAAGTCGTCCAGGTTTTGTTGCATGCAGGCATGAACTGCTTCGTTATCTGAGGAGTTGTGAATGGCGCTGAACACTGTGCAGTCATCAGCGAACATCCCCATTTCTGACCTTATGTTGGCGGGAAGGTCATTGATGAAGCAGCTGAAGATGGTTGGGCCTAGGACACTGCCCTGAGGAACTCCTGCAGCGATGTCCTGGGGCTGTGATGATTGACCTTCAACCACCACAACCATCTTCCTTTGTGCTAGGTATGACTCCAGCCAGTGGAGAGTTTTCCCCCGATTCCCATTGACTTCAGTTTTACTAGGGCTCCTTGATGCCACACTCAGTCAAATGCTGCCTTGATGTCAAGGGTAGTCACTCTCACCTCACCTCTAGAATTCAGCTCCTTTGTCCATGTTTGGACCAAGTCTGTAATGAGGTCAGGAGCCGAATGATCTTGGCTCAACCCAAACTGGGCATCAGTGGGCAGGTGCCGCTTGATAGCACTGTCGATGACACCTTCCATCACTTTGCTGATGATTGAGATTAGACTGATGGGGCGGTAATTGGCCGGGTTGGATTTGTCCTGCTTTTTGTGGAAAGAACTTACCTGGGAAGTTTTCCACATTGTCGGATAGGTGCCAGTGTTGTAGCTGGACTGGAACAGCTTGGCTAGAGGCGCGGCTAGTTCTGGAGAACAAGTCTTCAGCACGATAGCTGGGATATTGTCGGGGCCCATAGCCTTTGCTGTATCCAGTGCGCTGAGCTGTTTCTTGCTATCACGTGGAGTGAATCGAATTGGCTGAAGACTGGCTTCTGTGATGGTGGGGACCTCGGGAGTAGGCTGATATGGATCATCCACTCGGCACTTCTGGCTGAAGATGGTTGCAAACGCTTCAGCCTTGTCCTTTGCACTCACGTCCTGGGCTCCACCATCATTGAGGATGGGGATATTCATGGAGCCTCCTCCTCCCGTTAGTTGTTTAATGGTCCACCACCATTCGCGACTGGATGTGGCAGGACTTTGATCTGATCCGTTGATTATGGGATCACTTACCCTGTCTGCTTCCACTTTTTAGCTTGCATGTAGTCCTGTGTTGCAGCTTCCCAAGGTTGGCACCTCATTTTTAGGTACACCTGGTGCTGCTCCCAGCATGCTCTTCTACACTCCTTATTGATCCAGGTTTGATGGTAATGGTAGAGTGAGGGATCTGCCGGGCCATGATTGTGGTGGAATACAATTCTGCTGCTGCTGATGGCCCACAGCGCCTCATGGATGCCCAGTTTTGAGCTGCTAGATCTGTTCTGAATCTATCCCATTTAGCACGGTGGTGGTGCCACACAACACGATGGAGGGTGTCCTCAGTGTGAAGACGGGACTTCGTCTCCACAAGGACTGTGTGGTGGTCACTGCTACCAATGCTGTCATGGACAGATGCATCTGCGACAGGTAGATTGGTGAGGACGAGGTCAAGTAGGTTTTTCCCTCGTGTTGGTTCTCTCACCACCTGTCACAGGCCCAGACTGGCAGTTATTTCCTTCAGAACTCGGCCAGCAGTGGTGCTACCGAGCCACTCTTGGTGATGGACATTGAAGTCCCCCACCCAGAGTACATTCTGTGCCCTTGCTACCCTCGGTGCTTCTTCCAAGTGGTGTTCAACATTGGAGGAGTACTGGTTCATCAGCTGAGGGAGGGCGGTAGGTGGTAATCAGCAGGAGCTTTCCTTGCCCCTGATTGACCTGAAGCCACGAGACTTCATGGGGTCCAGAGTCAATGTTGAGGACTCCCAGAGCCACTCCTTCCCGACAGTATACCACTGTGCCACCACCCCTGGTGGGTCTGTCCTGCCGGTGGGACAGGACCCAGGGATGGTGATGGAGGAGTTTGGGACATTGGCTGAAAGGTATGATTCTGTGAGTATGACTATGTCAGGCTGTTGCTTGACTAGTCTGTGGGACAGCTCTCCCAATTTTGGCACAAGTCCCCAGATGTTGGTGAGGAGGACATTGCAGGGTTGACTGGGCTGGGTGTGCCGTTGCCGTGTCCATACCGATGTCAATGCAGGGTGGTCTGTCCGGTTTTATTCTTATTATGTTTCTTAGCAGTTAGTTACAACTGAGTGACTTGCTGGGCCATTTCAGATGGCAGTTAAGAGTCAACCACATTGCTGTGGGTTTGGAGTCACTTATAGGCCAGATTTCCTTTCCTAAAGGACATTAGTGAACCAGATGAGGTTTTTACGACAATCCAATAGTTTCATGGTTACTGATACTGGCTTTTTATTCCAGATTTTTATTTAATTAACTGAATTTAAATTCCCCAGCTGCCGTGGTGGGATTTGAACTCACATCTCTGGATCGTTCGTCCAGGCCTCTGGATTGCTAGCATTGTGACATTACTACTATGCTACTGTTCCCTTTAAGATTGTGAAAGGGTTTGATAGGGTAGACACTTGTGGGCGAGACCAGAACTAGGAGCCATCAACATAAGATAGTCACTAATAAATGCAAAAAGGAATTCAGGAGAAACTTCTTCACCCAGAGAGTGGTGAGAATGTGGAACTCGCGACCACAGGGAGTGATTGAGGCGAATAGCAGAGATGCATTTAAGGGGAAGCGAGAAAAGTGCCTGAGGGAGAAAGGAATCGAAGGTTATGCTGATTGGACGAGATGAAGTAGGGTGGGAGGAGGCTCGTGTGGAGCATAAACACCGGCACGGACCAGTTGGGCCGAATAGATTCTGTGCTGTACATACTAGTAATTGGCTGCAAAGCGCTTTGGGACATCCTGAGGTCATGAAAGGGGGTACAACTACAAGTCTGTCTTTCTTTGTCGGCACACCTGATATGTGGATATTTGGACGAGGTACTGCAGGCAATGAGGAACTGTGTCCCCGCAAGGGATCAGTGCTTTCAGAGAGCTGGAGCAAAGCAAGGGCGGTGAGGCTGTGATTAAACAATCTGCCACAGTGAAGACACTGAGGGACCTCAGACAAACATCTCTAATCAAGAACTCTGGATCAGTCTGATAATATTGTTGTAATGACAGTCTAATTCTCCTTATCAGTACACTGTGAGTCAACACAAAAAAAAACCCAGCTTGCTGTTAAAGCCAATCATCTAGCATTGCAATTCATTAACTGGAAGCACGATGGGTTTGTCTCCTGTCCCTATCCTGTGTCAGCCAGTGGCTCAGTGGGTAGCGCTCTCTCTCGCCTCTGGGTCAGAAGGTTGTGGGTTTCAGCCCCACTCCAGAGACTTGAGCACAAAATCTAGGCTGGCACTCTAGTGCAGTGCTGAGGGAGTGCTGCACTGTCGGAGGTGCTGTCCTGCAGATGAGACTTTAAACCGAAGCCCCGTCTGCTCTCTCAGGTGGACGTAAAAGATCCCGTGGCACTATTTCGAAGTAAGAGCAGGTGAGTTATCCCCAGTGTCCTGGCCCAATATTTATCACTCAACAAACATCACTAGAAAAATAGATTATCTAGTCATAAGGCCATACGGCCCCTCGAGCCTGCTCCGCCATTCAGTAAGATCATGGCTGATCTTCGACCTCAACTCCACTTTCCCGCCCGATCCCCATATCCCTTGATTCCCCTAGAGTCCAAAAATCTATCGATCAATTGCTGTTTGTGGGATATTGCTGTGTGCAGCAGTTGATTTAACCTTCGACTCCTGCGCTGGTTTACATTCCAATTTAGATAAGTGTCTGATCAAACAAGCCCCGTATACTCGCCTATCAGCCCCTGTGCCATGCTGCAATCAGCAGCCTTCTCACCTATTCCATAATGGGACTCGTGCAATCATTCACAAATAACCTCATGCTCAGCTATCAGTTTGTACCTTAATCAGCACCAACAAGCTCCCTGTTTTAAAGAGTGAATCTGCTCTGTACTTTGTCTCTGGGTCGGAAGGTTAGAAGTCCAAGTCCCACTCCAGAGACTTCAGCAAGCAATCTAGGGCTGGCAATCCTGGTGCCAGCACCGAGGGAGCGCTGCAATGTCGGAGGTGCCGTCTTTCGGATGAGATGTTAAATCGAGGCCCCGTCTACTCTCTCAGGTGGATGTCAAAGATCCCACGACCACTATTTTGAAGAAGAGCAGGGGAGTTCTCTCCGGTGTCCTGGGCCAATATTTATCCCTCAACCAACATCACTAAAACAGATTACCTTGTCATTATCTCATTCCTGTTTGTGGGAGCTTGCTGTGCCAGATCTGCTACATTACTACAGTGACAACACCTCAAAAAAATTGTCTCTAATGAGATTTGGGACATCCTGAGGTGGTGAGAGGCTCTATAAAATGCAAGTTCTTTCTTACTGAAAGCTTTCCCTTGATGAACAACATCCCTTGACCAACCCCTTGATAACCTTCTACACTTCAAGCGCACTTCAATCTAATTCTAAACCTGTGTGATTCTGAGTTATTCCAGCAACAGTTGTCAACCGCAACCCAAGAGATCGCAAAAATAAATGAGATCATCTTAAGTCTACCACATACTCAGTGGCGATGCGTAGGCATGCATTTCAGGCTTCAGAGGGTGTCAAAAACTAAAAAGAGGAAGCTCACAGCAGTTTATAAAGTTATTTCAATCTTCAACTAGTTTCCGTGTTGCAAGCACGAACGTCCCATCAAACACTCCCAGGGCAGATACAGCACGAGTTAGATACAGAGTAAAGCTCCCTCTACACTGTCCCATCAAACACTCCCAGGGCAGGTACAGCACGGGTTAGATACAGAGTAAAGCTCCCTCTACACTGTCCCATCAAACACTCCCAGGGCAGGTACAGCACGGGTTAGATACAGAGTAAAGCTCCCTCTACACTGTCCCATCAAACACTCCCAGGGCAGGTACAGCACGGGTTAGATACAGAGTAAAGCTCCCTCTACACTGTCCCATCAAACACTCCCAGGGCAGGTACAGCACGGGTTAGATACAGAGTAAAGCTCCCTCTACACTGTCCCATCAAACACTCCCAGGGCAGGTACAGCACGGGTTAGATTCAGAGTAAAGCTCCCTCTACACTGTCCCATCAAACACTCCCAGGGCAGGTACAGCACGGGTTAGATGCAGAGTAAAACCCCCTCTACACTGTCCCATCAAACACTCCCAACTGATCTCAGACAGGGTCATGGTAGAGGTGCAATAATTGGTCTCCTATCCCCTGGTATAGAGGGGAAATTAAGCCAGGGTTCTTGATCATTATCCAGTGACAGCGAGTGTTAAGTGATTGACGTGTGAATCAGCTACGGTGACTGGGATGGCTTTGCCCCATTGTTAAATAACCTGCAGTTGTAAAATTGTATATGGGGATTGCTGCCAATAATGGGCCAGAAATTCAGCTCTCCGGCTTCCCGTGGGTGCAAGGATCGCGCACGTACTTACCTACCGCGCCTGCCGTTGTGCTTCGGGCCCGCGTGGAATTCGGCTCCTGGGCCTCCTGCAGCTGCCGGCGCGCAGTGCTTGCGTATCCCAGGGGCGCAGTTAGTTCGAAGCGTCCCCTGGGATCACGTGGGCCATGGAGAGCCAATCGGACCTGTCAAATCTATGAATAGAGATCACCCCCTTGTATTTATTGCCCATCCCTAACTGCCCCGAGGACATTAAAAGATTCAACCATGTTGGTGTGGGACCGGGTCAGTGCCGGGAAGTACAGCAGGTTTCCCTTCACTGAAGGACATTAATGAACCAATTGTTTTTTACGACAATCTAGTCACATTTTTCAGTCCAGAAATTGTCAGGCTGCTTGTCCGACGTCCAGCAGAAATTTTCTCCAATTAAATATTGGGAAGACCGAAGCCATTGTCCTCGGTCCCCGTCACAAACTCTGTTCCCTAGCCACCGACTCCACCCCTCTCCCTAACATCTGTCTGAGGCTGAACCACACTGTTCGCAACCTTGGTGTCATATTGCCTACAAAATGAATTTCTGACCACATATCGGCGCCATAACTAAGACCGCCTACTTCCACCTCCGTAACATCGCCTGTCTCCGCCATTGCCTCAACCCATCCGCTGCTGAAACCCTCATCCATGCCTTTGTTACCTCTAGGCCTGACTATTCCAACGCACTCCTGGCTGGCCTCCCACCTTCCACCCTCCATAACCTTGAGGTCATCCAAAACTCGGCTGCCCGTGTCCTAACTCACACCAAGTCCCGTTCGCCCATCACCCACTGTGCTCACTGACCTACATTGACTCCCGCTTAAGCAGCGCCTCGATTTCAAAATTCTCATCCTTGTTTTCAAATCCCTCCAAGGCCCTCGCATCTTCCTAGCTCTGTAACCTCCTCCAGCCCCAGAACCCTCCAAGATATCTACACTCCTCTAATTCTGGCCTCTTGAGCATCCCTGATTTTAATCGCTCAACCTTTGGTGGCCGTGCCTTCAGCTGCCTTGGCCCTAAGCTCTGGAATTCCCTCCCTAAACCTCTCCGCCTCGCTACCTCTCTTTCCTCCTTTAAGATGCTCCTTAAAACCTCCCTCTTTGACCAAGCTTTGGTCATTTGCCCTAATATCTCCTTATGTGGCTCGGTGTCAATTTTTGCTTTATAACGCTCCTGTGAAGTGCCTTGGGACGTTTTACTACATTAAAGGTGCAATATAAATACAAGTTGTTGGTACCAGCCCGTAAATTAGCAGGTGGAATTCATTGGCAGACCTTGGCAAGGTGGGATTTGAACTCACAACCTCTGGGGTTCAGGTCTAGTCCTCGTTACCACGTAGGCTGCCCCACCCTGACACTCAGTGACTAGGCCCACACATGAAACAGAGCCACTGGGGTGAGGTATAAGAAGTGGAACTGTTCTGCGGAACTGAACTGTGGCTAGCTGGTCAACCTTCAGAGGAGATGAGAGAGAATGTTCCACAAAACAAACTGTTTACTTTTCCATCATTAACACACCGACAAACGGGGCTGACCTAAAGGCATCTCCATCAACAGTTCCCATCAATCTCACTCCACTCACTGCCGATGGTAATTGAAGTTGTTAGCATAGAGTTGATTGGTTTATGAGCACAGGACAGACAATCACACCCTCCACCCGCTTCATTAAACATTAGCTGGCTCCTTCTGCCCACTGTGGGGCCTTCACGTGCGAGACTCAAACAAGAGCCTAATCATTGCCCCAACCGAGGCTTAGTAGCTCGTCAGGTGGTTGATTGATTGAGGTTTTGCGACTCTTATCACCAACGCCAAGTCACCCTCGTCTCCACACTGAACGTTTGCACAGTCTTACAAGCTCAGAGCAAGCATTCAGCCTCAGCAATTTAGTCGGTAACTAACATTCCACAGAGAGGACAGCGTAATTATATTTTTGTTTCACAGTCTGGCCTTCACAGTGTTAAGAGGAGAGGTGACGCTCCTTGTAGTCTAGGCTGACATGCCGAGAATAGCCACTTGGGCGAGATACCAGAGGCAGCTGACACCCAGGAACTTCTATCAACAACATCAACCGCAACTTGTATTTATATAGCACCTTTAACTTAGTAAAACCTCCCACGGCGCTGCACAGGAGTATTTTAATACAAAAAATTTGACACCGAGCCACATAAGGAGATATTAGGTCCGATGACCAAAAGCTTGGTCAAAGAGGTAGGTTTTAAGGAGCGTCTTAAAGGAGGAAAGAGAGGTAGCGAGGCGGACAGGTTTAGGCAGGGAATTCCAGAGCTTAGGGCCGAGGCAACAGAAGGCACGGCCACCAAAGGTTGAGCGATTATAATCAGGGATGCTCAAGAGGGCAGAATTAGAGGAGCGCAGATATCTCGGGGGGTTGTGGGGCTGAAGGAGATTACAGAGACAGGGAGGGGCGAGGCCATGGAGGGATTTGAAAACAAGGATGAGAATTTTGAAATCGAGGCGCTGCTTAACCTGGAGCCAATGTAGGTCAGCGAGTACAGGGGGTGATGGGTGAACGGGACTTGGTGAGAGTTAGGACACGGGCAGCCGGGTTTTGGATGACCTCAAGTTTACGTAGGGTAGAATGTGGGAGGCCAGCCAGCACCAGCCAGCTCCTTCAGGACAGGAAGTCACTGCCGCTGAAACCCTCATCCGTGCATTTGTTACCTTGAGACTTGACTATTCCAATGCACTCCTGGCCGATCTCCCATCTTCCAAGTCCTGCTCGCTCATTACCCCAGTCCTCAATGACCTGCACTGGCTCCTCATTCTCCAACATCTCAAAAACCTTGTCCTCATCTTTAACTGTCCTCCCCATCCCCTATTTCAGCAATTTCCTCCAACCCTTATTCCACCACCCGACTCAGGCTCTTCAGCATCCGCCTTTGCCCCACCATTGGTGGCCGTATCTTCAGCCGACTGGGTACCACCTTCTGAAACTCACCTCCGAACCCCTTTCGCCTCTCCGCCTCTCCCTCCTCCCTCAAAAATATCCTCAAAACCCATCTGTTTGACCAAGCATTTGGTCATCCCACCTTGCATCTCCCCTACTAGTTTACCTCTCATTGCTCTCCCCACCGAACCACTCCCCTCCTAACCTCTACCCCCTTACCTCTGCACCCTAACCTCTACCTCCGAACCTCTACCCCCTAACCTCTCCCCTCCTCGCCTCTCCACTCCTCGCCTCTCCCCTCCGAGTCTCTCCCCTCCGAGTCTCTCCTCCGAGTCTCTCCACTCCTCGCCTCTCCACTCCTCGCCTCTCCACTCCTCGTCTCTCCCCTCCGAGTCTCTCCCCTCCGAGTCTCTCCCCTCCGAGTCTCTCCCCTCCGAGTCTCTCCCCTCCGAGTCTCTCCCCTCCGAGTCTCTCCACTCCTCGCCTCTCCCCTCCGAGTCTCTCCACTCCTCACCTCTCCCCTCCGAGTCTCTCCCCTCCGAGTCTCTCCTCCGAGTCTCTCCCCTCCGAGTCTCTCCCCTCCGAGTCTCTCCCCTCCGAGTCTCTCCCCTCCGAGTCTCTCCTCCGAGTCTCTCCCCTCCGAGTCTCTCCCCTCCTCGCCTCTCCCCTCCGAGTCTCTCCCCTCCGAGTCTCTCCTCCGAGTCTCTCCCCTCCGAGTCTCTCCTCCGAGTCTCTCCTCCGAGTCTCTCCCCTCCGAGTCTCTCTCCTCCGAGTCTCTCCCCTCCGAGTCTCTCCCCTCCGAGTCTCTCCTCCGAGTCTCCCCTCCGAGTCTCTCCCCTCCGAGTCTCTCCCCTCCGAGTCTCTCCCCTCCGAGTCTCTCCTCCGAGTCTCTCCACTCCTCGCCTCTCCCCTCCGAGTCTCTCCCCTCCGAGTCTCTCCCCTCCTCGCCTCTCCCCTCCGAGTCTTTCCCCTCCGAGTCTCTCCCCTCCGAGTCTCTCCTCCGAGTCTCTCCCCTCCGAGTCTCTCCTCCGAGTCTCTCCTCCGAGTCTCTCCCCTCCGAGTCTCTCCTCCGAGTCTCTCCCCTCCGAGTCTCTCCCCTCCGAGTCTCTCCCCTCCGAGTCTCTCCTCCGAGTCTCTCCCCTCCAAGTCTCTCCCCTCCGAGTCTCTCCCCTCCTCGCCCCTCCCCTCCGAGTCTCTCCTCCGAGTCTCTCCTCCGAGTCTCTCCTCCGAGTCTCTCCTCCGAGTCTCTCCTCCGAGTCTCTCCCCTCCGAGTCTCTCCCCTCCGAGTCTCTCCCCTCCGAGTCTCTCCCCTCCGAGTCTCTCCCCTCCGAGTCTCTCCTCCGAGTCTCTCCTCCGAGTCTCTCCCCTCCGAGTCTCTCCTCCGAGTCTCTCCCCTCTGAGTCTCTCCCCTCCGAGTCTCTCCTCCGAGTCTCTCCTCTGAGTCTCTCCTCCTAGTCTCTCCCCTCCGAGTCTCCCACCCCTCCGAGTCTCTCCCCTCCTCGCCTCTCCCCTCCGAGTCTCTCCCCTCCGAGTCTCTCCTCCGAGTCTCTCCCCTCCAAGTCTCTCCTCCGAGTCTCTCCCCTCCGAGTCTCTCCTCCGAGTCTCTCCCCTCCGAGTCTCTCCTCCGAGTCTCTCCCCTCCGAGTCTCTCCCCTCCGAGTCTCTCCCCTCCTCGCCTCTCCCCTCCGAGTCTCTCCCCTTCGAGTCTCTCCCCTCCGAGTCTCTCCCCTTCGAGTCTCTCCCCTCCGAGTCTCTCCCCTCCGAGTCTCTCTCCTCCGAGTCTCTCCCCTCCGAGTCTCTCCTCCGAGTCTCTCCCCTCCGAGTCTCCCCTCCGAGTCTCCCCTCCGAGTCTCTCCCCTCCGAGTCTCCCCTCCGAGTCTCCCCTCCGAGTCTCTCCCCTCCGAGTCTCTCCCCTCCGAGTCTCTCCCCTCCGAGTCTCTCCCCTCCGAGTCTCTCCCCACCGAGTCTCTCCCCTCCGAGTCTCTCCTCCGAGTCTCTCCTCTCCTGTTGCGTAAAGGCAACATTTTGTGAAATATGACGTAACTTTGTAGTATAGCAGGTATTCATAGCTCGGAACATATTCCTCGATTCTGTTACCCTTTGGTTCACAGTGTGCTTTCTGCTCTCTTCAGTAACCATACCCTTGGATCAATGACACAGCACAGAAGGAGGCCATTCGGCCCATCGTGCCTGTGCCGGCATTTTGAAAGAGCTCTCCAACTAGTCCCACTCCCCTGCTCTTTTCCCATAGCCCTGTAAATTTCTCTAAATTCCCTTTTGAAAGTTACCATTGAATCTGCTTCCAGCGGCCTTTCAGGCAGCGCATTCCAGATCACAACAACTCGCTGCGTAAAAGAAATTGTCCTCATTTCTCCTCTGGTTCTTTTGCCAAATTTCTTAAAGTAGCACTCTGGGTCAGAAGACTGCACATTCAAGTCCCACTCCAGGGACTTCAGCACGCACTCCAGGCTGAGACTCCCAGTGCAGTACTGAGGGAGTGCTGCACTGTCGGAGGGGCAGTACTGAGGGAGTGCTGCACTGTCGGAGGGGCAGTACTGAGGGAGTGCTGCACTGTCGGAGGGGCAGTACTGATGGAGCGCCGCACTGTCAGAGGGGCAGTACTGAGGGAGTTCTACACTGTCGGAGGGGCAGCACTGAGGGAGTGCTGCACTGTCGGAGGGGCAGGACTGAGGGAGTGCTGCACTGTCGGAGGGGCAGTACTGAGGGAGTGCTGCACTGTTGGAGGGGCAGTACTGAGGGAGTGCTGCACTGTCGGAGGGGCAGTACTGAGGGAGTGCTGCACTGTCGAAGGCGCGGTACTGAGGGAGTGCTGCACTGTCGGGGGGGCAGTACTGAGGGAGTGCTGCACTGTCGGAGGGGCAGTACTGAGGGAGTGCTGCACTGTCGGAGGGGCAGTACTGAGGTAGCGCTGCACTGTCGGAGGGGCAGTACTGAGGGAGTGCTGCACTGTCGGAGGGGCAGTACTGAGGGAGTGCTGCACTGTCGGAGGGGCAGGACTGAGGGAGTGCTGCACTGTCGGAGGGGCAGTACTGAGGGAGTGCTGCACTGTCGGAGGGGCAGTGCTGAGGGAGTTCTGCACTGTCGGAGGGGCAGTACTGAGGGAGTGCTGCACTGTCGGAGGGGCAGTACTGACGGAGCGCCGCACTGTCAGAGGGGCAGTACTGAGGGAGTGCCGCACTGTCAGAGGGACAGTACTGAGGGAGCGCCGCACTGTCGGAGGGGCAGTACTGAGGAAGTGCCGCACTGTCAGACGGGCAGTACTGAGGGAGCGCTGCACTGTCGGAGGGGCAGTACTGAGGGAGTGCTGCACTGTCGGAGGGGCAGTACTGAAGGAGCGCTGCACTGTCGGAGGGGCAGTACTGAGGGAGTGCCGCAGTGTCGGAGGGGCAGTACTGAGGGAGCGCCGCACTGTCAGAGGGGCAGTATTGAGGGAGCGCCGCACTGTCGGAGGGGCAGTACTGAGGGAGTGCCGCAGTGTCGGAGGGGCAGTACTGAGGGAGCGCCGCACTGTCAGAGGGGCAGTATTGAGGGAGCGCCGCACTGTCGGAGGGGCAGTACTGAGAGAGCGCCGCACTGTCAGAGGGGCAGTACTGAGAGAGCGCCGCACTGTCAGAGGGGCAGTACTGAGGGAGTGCCGCACTGTCGGAGGGGCAGTACTGAGAGAGCGCCGCACTGTCGGAGGGGCAGTACTGCGAGAGCGCCGCACTGTCGGAGGGACAGTACTGAGGGAGTGCTGCACTGTCAGAGGGGCAGTATTGAGGGAGTGCTGCACTGTCAGAGGGGCAGTACTGAGGGAGTCCTGCACTGTCAGAGGGCAGTACTGAGGAAGTGCTGCACTGTCGGAGGGGCAGTACTGAGGGAGCGCTGCACTGTCGGAGGTGCAGTACTGAGGGAGCGCTGCACTGTCGGAGGGGCTGTACTGAAGGAGTGCTGCACTGTCGGAGGTGCAGTACTGAGGGAGTGCTGCACTGTCGGAGGTGCAGTACTGAAGGAGCGCTGCACTGTCGGAGGGGCAGTACTGAGGGAGTGCTGCACTGTCGGAGGGGCAGTACTGAGGGAGCGCTGCACTGTCGGAGGGGCAGTACTGCGGGAGTACTGCACTGTCGGAGGGACAGTACTGAGGGAGCGCCGCACTGTCGGAGGGGCAGTACTGCGGGAGTGCTGCACTGTCGGAGGGGCAGTACTGCGGGAGTACTGCACTGTCGGAGAGGCAGTACTGAGGGAGTGCTGCACTGTCGGAGGGGCAGTACTGTCGTAATAACCCAACTGGTTCACTGATGTCCTTTAGGGAAGGAAACCTGCCATCCTTACCTGGTTTGGGCCTACATGTGACTCCAGTCCCACACCGACCATGAACTGCTCACTGAAGTGGCCACTCAGTTGTATCAAATACTCTCAAGGGGAACTAGGCAATAAATGCCAGCCTTGCCAGACCCTGACATCCCGAGAATGGGTAAGAAACCAACGAGAAATTTCAGAGAGGGAGAATTTTTGCTCAAATTTTGGAAGAAATAGTTTCTTTAATAGAATCATAGGGGGAAAAATTCAGTCGCGCCCCGTTTGGGGCGCAAATATCGTCCGGGCGCAAAAATTAGCGCCTGGCGCTAATTATCGCCACTGACTGGAAACTTCACTTTTACCGCCCCGGGAGGTGAGTGGAGCGCTAAATCAGGCGCTGCACACCTGTCTTAAGGCGCAAAGGCCGAGGAGTGAGGCGCTAACTCAGAGCGCGAGCGCAGCGCAGGTGCTGCCAGTTAGCGAGGGAACACACACACACTCGCGCCGGCCAGTTCTTAAAGGGGGGGGGGTGATCTTGCTCCCCAGCCACACCCTGCTCATTGCAGCCTTGAATCTCGGCCTGGAGAGACCTGTGAATCCATTTTCCAGCCAAGGATGGAGAGGGTGAGAGAACGAGCTGAGCGCTTCACCGAGCGGGCCTTGGATGCTCTGGTTGGCGCGGTGGAGCGCCGAAGAGCAATACTGTACCCAAAGAGTGGCAGGAGGCCTTTGCCGCGCGAGTACAGAAGAGTGTGGAGGGAGGTGGCTCAGAGCGTCTCCTCCAGGAGCATGGTGCCCAGGACCCATGTCCAATGCCGGAAAAAGTTCAACGACCTCACTCGGGTCGTCAGGGTGAGTGGCTTTTTTGCAATACCTCTCCATCCCTCCATCTCAACCTCACTCTATGGCCAGAGGGTCTTAAAACCACAATTAACAACACTCATCCAACACCTATGGCCCTTTCATGAAGCACACACACACATTCCACACTTTGCATACAGTAAGGGCTATTCACCTATGGGAGGCACATCAGGCAAGACCATGGCTGTATACAGTAAGGGCTATTCTCCTATGGGAGGCACATCAGGCAAGACCATGGCTGTATATTTACTCAGACGCCGTCCTTTTTCTTGCAGGCCAAGCTGGCGCATAACAGGAGACAGCAGCAACGGACGGGTGGAGGGCAGCCTCAGCTGCAACCCCTCAGCGATCTTGAGGCGCGCGTCCACAGGATTGTGGCAAGCCGGGTGATCGGTCCCGTCGCCACTGGGGACGCCGACCCCGTTGTGGACAGCAATGGTAAGGTCATCACCTTTTTGTCCTCTGTCCTTCCACTTGTCCCTCACAACACCAGCCTTTGACACTTTCAATCCAACTTACTAAATCGCTGCACTCATTCCTCCCTTACTGCCCCCCTGTCCTCACGCTAAAGCCACTCTTGTACCTCCCTGCTTTCAGATGGTGATTCACCAGCTGAGGAGACGGGCCCTGAAGCTGCCAGTGGGAGTGAAGCTGCAGCCGAGGAGGAAGAAGAAGCCGGAGCATCAGTGCCACCCTCTCCCGAGGAAGCCCATGCCGACACTGGGAACACGCCTTCCCTGGAGGGGAGCAGGGGGGAAGGGTCTGATGAGGGTGAAGCTCCAGGACCCAGCGGGCTGCAGCAACGCGATGGGGGTGGGGAAGCTCGGGGGCCTTCTCCCCGGAGGAAGAGTATGCCAGCGAGTCCTGCTGCACTGGACGCAGAGGAGGAGCGGCTGATTGCAGAAATGAACAGCCAGGCGGTGGGCATGCACACTGAGCTCATGGGTGCAGTGGGAAGGGTGCCCGAATGCATTGAGTCACTGGCAAGGAGTGTGGAGCACTTCGCTGTAGCACAGGCGGATGCCACACTAAAGCTTACTGCTGCAATTCAGTCACTGGCTGCCAGGAACCCATCTCAGACTGCTCTCATGCAGACTCAGATTGAGGCCACGCGAGCACTGTCTGCTGCCATCCTCGCTGGTTCGTTCACATTTCCCCGGGGCTCTCACCGCGCCGCAGCAGGCCAGCAATCTGTGCTCCAGCAGATTGCTCCGGATGCTGAGGTGCTGCCCCGTGGGAGTGCCAGTGTGCCGGTCGAGCAGGGAGTTGCTGTCCTCGCTCAAGATGACAGCATTCCTGCTGCCACCACTGTCACTTCTCCACTGCGGTTGCCACCGCCTGTAGGACAGACTGCTGCCGCCCATGCAGAGTTGGTGCAGTCTGCAGCCGGGCCCTCCAGGCCCAGAACTGGTCGAGGCCGTCCCTCAAGGGCATCTGCATTGTCAGGGCCTGACAGTCAGCAGCCTTCCACCAGCCTTGCTGCAGCCACTGAGGTCCCATTGCGGAGGAGCAGTAGGGTAAGAAGGGGGGAAGGGCGCACGGGAAGGAGTTCACCCTCGATGTAGGAGGTGTGACAAAATGCTGGTCATTTTTTTATTAAAGGCCGAGGTTCGTGGTCAAACTTTTGTTGAGTGTTTTGCACATGATCTCCAGGTTGTGAGAACCAGTTATGGTAATGACTGTTTTTTTGTGTTTATTTGTATGAGTTTGTCATGAAGAAATGACACACACAGAGTTTGTAAAATAAATAAGTTTTGGTACTCAAAATATACATGTTTGGTGTTTGGAATCATTGGTGCCTTGGCCAGCTTAGGGGTTGCGTGTTGGGTTCATTCATGCTGTTCTCAATGGCAGAAGCCATTTCCACAGCAGGGGCCTAGAAGCGGCTTGCTATCAGCCGCTGATGGATGGCCCTTGCAGTTTCACCATTGTGGGCCGCCCTCACGCCTTGGTGCTGCTGCTGATCATCCTCCTCCTCCTCTTCCTCCTCTTCCTCCTCCTCCTCTGGTGGTGCTCCAAGGCCTGGTGGCATTGGCTGGGTCCTGAGGATTGCCATGTTATGCAGCATGCAGCACACAACTACGATGTTGGAAACTCGCTCAGGCGAGTACTGCAGGGCTCCTCCAGAATGGTCGAGACAGCGGAACCGTTGCTTGAGCACGCCGATTGTGTGCTCCACGATGTTCCTGGTAGCTTGATGGCTCTCGTTGTACCGCAGCTCAGCAGGGGTGTTGGGCGTACGGAGCGGTGTCATCAGCCAGGTGCTCAGTGGATACCCCTTGTCCCCGAGAAGCCAACCAACTGGCTGATGCGGTGCCTCGAAAAGTTCTGCCACAGTAGTCTGGCGCAGGATGAAAGCATCGTGGCAGCTGCCAGGATAGTGGGCATTGACAGCGAGTATCAGCTGTCTGTGGTCACAGACCAACTGAACATTCAAGGAATGGAACCCCTTTCTGTTCTGGAAATCCTCGGCATTCTCATGCGGAGCACGCAAAGCCACATGTGTGCAGTCAATGGCGCCCTGCACCATGGGGAAGCCCGCTATCCTCGCAAAGCCCAGAGCGCGTTCTTGCTGCTTGTCTGGGGTCATGGGGAAAGAGATGAACTCTTGTCTCCTTTTAAAGAGGGCATTTGTGACCTTCCGGATGCAGCAATGCACCGCGAACTGGGAGATATTGGCGATGTCCCCAACAGCACATTGAAATGAGCCAGTAGCATAAAAGTTCAGAGCCACTGTGACCTTCACTGCCACCGACAGAGACGTCCTGGACCTCAGTTGAGGCTGCAGATCTGGCTGCAGCAGATGGCAGAGCTCAGTGACCACCTCCTTGCTGAAGCGCAGCCTTCGCAGACACTGCTCCTCAGACATATGAATGTAGGAGAGCTGTTCACGATATACCCTGGGAGGGTAAGCTCTCATGTACAGATGCCTGTTGGCCCTCCTCTGTCTGGCCATCATTGCCACTCTCTCTCTGCGTCTCTGTCTCCTCCGCTTCAGCTGGCGCAGGACGACGCCCCCCATCAGTGCAGCCCCATATCTCTTAGCAAGCAAAGTTATGAAGGCCAGAAACCAAAGTACCAGCGAAGTTAGGATGAGTAGCCAAAACTACCTCACACAGCGTTGACTCAATGCAGAAGTCTCTCTTTCTCTCTCTCCGAATCTCTCTCTCTCTCTCAGAACGAGTGGTGCAAAAATGTCAACCACAGAGAAAGACAGGAAGAGGCCCCCTTTAAATAGCGCCCCCCCCCCAGCCCCACAGCGATTGATAGCGTTCCACTCTACCGGTCGTTGGATGCGCCAGGCGGTAAGGATGGGGGCACCACTGAAATTCTGCTCCGGGGCGCCACAAGGACGTTGCACTCTTGTATGACGTCACAATCTGCGCGCGCAGGAGATCGCGGCGATAAAGTTTAGCGCCGCCGCAAAATGTCTAGTTAAGTTCGCGAGCGGCGCAAACATCGCTGCGCCCGGGCGCTAGCTGCTTTGCGCCCCATTAGCGCCCTCTTAAGGCGCTAACGGGAGGCGCAACCAACTGAATTTTTCCCCCATAGAATCTTACAGCACAGAAGAAGGCCACTCGGCCCGTCCTGCCTGTGCCGGCTCTTTGAGAGAGAGAGCTGTCCAATTAGTCCCACACCCCCCAGCCTTTTCCCCATAACCCTGCAAATCAGGCCTCTTCCAGCACATGGCCAATTGCCTTTTGAAAGTTCCGATGGAATCTGCTTCCACCTCCCTTCCAGGGAGTGCGTTCCAGATCACTACAACCCTCTGTGTGAAAAACTTTCTCTTAATTTCCTCTCCAGTGCTTTTGCCAATTATTTTAAATCTATGACCTCTGGTTACCGACCCACTCACCAATATTTATGGAAATCCTGATTAAAAGCTGATTTAAATGATACCCTGGTTGGAGCAGTGCAGTGAGTTCTCCTGGGGTCCAGCCTTGTCTAAAGTTGCATGAGAACATAAGAAACAAGAGCTGGAGTCGGCCAATCGGCCCCTCGAGCCTGCTCCGCCATTCAATAAGATCATGGCTGATCCAATCTTGGCCTCAACACCACTTTCCCGCTCTCTCCCCATACCCCTTGACTCCCTTGTAGTTCAAATGTCTGAAAAGTTCCTTTCTACAGAGTTGGTTTGGTCACTTGTCCAACCTCATTGTGCACAGTTTTGGTCTCCTTATCTAGAGGATATACTTGCCTTGGAGGCGGTGCAACGAAGGTTCACTAGATTGATTCCTGGGATGAGAGGGCTGTCCTATGAGGAGAGTTTGTGTAGAATGGGCCGATACTCTCTGGAGTTTAGAAGAATGAGAGGTGATCTCACTGAAACGTATAAAACAACAGCAACAACAACTTGTATTTATATAGCGCCTTTAACGTAGTAAAATGTCCCAAGGCGCTTCACCGGAGTGATTATAAGACAAAATTTGACACCAAGCCACATAAGGAGATATTAGGGCAGGGCTTGGTCACAGAGGTAGGTTTTAATGAGCGTCTTAAAGGAGGAAAGGGAGGTGGCGAGGCAGAGAGGTTTGAGGAGGGAATTCCAGAGCTCGGGGCCGAGGCAGCTGAAGGCACGGCCGCCAATGGTGGAGCGAAGAAAATCAAGGTTGCTCAAGAGGGCAGAATTAGAGGAGGACAGAGATCTCAGGGGGTTGTGGGGCTGGAGGAGGTTACAGATATAGGGAGGGGGCGAGGCCCTGGAGGGATTTGAAAACAAGGATGAAAATGTTAAAATTTTCGAGGGAGCCAATGTAGGTCAGCGAGCACAGGGGTGATGGGCGAACGGGACTTGGTGCGAGTTAGGACATGGGGCAGCCGAGTTTTGGATGACCTCAGTTTACGTAGGGTGGAATGTGGGAGGCCAGCCAGGAGTGCGTTGGAATAGTCAAGTCTCGAGGTAACAAAGGCATGGATGAGGGTTTCAGCAGCAGATGAGCTGAGGCAGGGGCGGAGACGGGCGATATTACAGAGGTGGAAATAGGAAAAACTTCTTAGATGGATTGACAGGGTAGGTGCTGAGAGGTTGTTTCCCCTGGCTGGAGCGTCTAGAACCAGGGGGCATAGTCTCAGGATAAGGGGTCGGCCATTTAGGACTGAAATGAGGAGAAATTTCTTCACTCAGAGGGTGGTGAATCTTTGGAATTCTCTACTCCAGAGGTGCTGTGGATGCTCAGTCTTTGAGTATATTCAAGACAGAGATCGATTGATTTTTGGACTCTAGGGGAATCAAGGGATATGGGGATAGTGCAGGAAAGTGGAGTTGAAGTAGAAGATCAGCCATGATCTTATTGAATG
The DNA here is from genome assembly GCA_030390025.1 of Squalus acanthias. Lineage (NCBI taxonomy): Eukaryota > Metazoa > Chordata > Chondrichthyes > Squaliformes > Squalidae > Squalus > Squalus acanthias. The sequence goes on along the minus strand of CM059426.1, from coordinate 6,631,244 downwards.
GTGGAGCAGGCTCGAGGGGCCGTATGGCCGACTCCTGCTCCTAATTCTTATGTTCTTAAGTGGTGCTGTTTGTGGTTCTGTCCTTTGTGCAAATTGACTGCTGGCTTGTCTTTCTAACACATTGGCTCGCAGGGTAATTTAGTGTGTGAAGCGCATTGCAATGCCCTGACGAGGTGTTGGTGCAAATGTTTCACAGATGCTCGGAAGTGACGATTGGCAATCTGATGAAGCTGCATCGACCCAGAACGTTAAAACTATTGTTTCGCTCCCAGGCGCTGATGGAGCTAAGATACGTTTCCAGCATCTTCTGTTCTAAGTTCAGCATCTGTGGTTTCAGCTCCCTGAGTATTTATTCTCGCCCTCGTGCATCAATAGGAGTGAGTCGCACCCTCCACCCTCCGTGAACTTCAGCTCATCGAAACTCTGCTGCCCGTCTCCTGTCCCGCACCAGGTCCCATTCACCTGTCACCCCCTGTGCTCGCTGACCTTCGCTGGCTCCCAGTCTGGCAACGCCTCAAATCCCTCCATGGCCTCGCCCCTCCCTATCTCTGTAACCTCCTCCAGTCCTACAACCCTCCGAGGTCTCTGCGCTCCTCCAATGTGTGTGCTCTAGTCTCTCTTGCGCACCCCTCACTCCCTTCGCTCAACCATTGGCGGCCGTGCCTTCAGCTGCCGAGGCCCTAAGCTCTGGAATTCCCTCCCTAAACCTCTCCGCCTCTCTACCTCTCTCTCCTCCTTTAAGACGCTCCTTAAAATCCACCTCTGACTAATCTTTTAGTCACTTGTCTCCTTCTTTGTCTCAGCACCCATTTTTGTCTGATTATAGTTCTCTGAAGCGCCTTGGGGCATTTGTCTATGTTTAACGCCCTCTATAAATGCAAGTTGTTGTTGTTAAGGTGATATTGTAATATTTATCATTTATTGACCCTTTCACTAATTGTGCTGCTCTTTTGTCTCACTCTCTTTTCCTCACTCACTCACTCTCTCTTTCTGTCTTTCTCTCTCACTCTCTCTCTCGTTCGCTCTTTCTCTCTCACTCACTCTCTCACTCTCTTTTTCTCACTCACTCACTCTCTCTCTTTCTCTCTTTCTCTCTCACTCTCTCTCTTTCTCTCTTTCTCTCTCACTCTCTCTCACTCGCTCTTTCTCTTTCACTCTCTCTTGTCTCTATTGGTTTTGAGGATCTTGTCCGCGTTGGTGGATTCAAGGCTTCGGAAGCTCAGTGACATTGAATTTATTTTTTGGTGTTGAGGGTCATCCTATTGCTGATTTTGGTGTGAAAGGTGTTTCCATCAATTTCACTGAGCCCCATTAAGCCACCCAAGGTTTAACAGAGAAATGCAGGCACTAGGGTACCTGCAAGGGTACAGGTGCGAGGGTACTACTACTACTTTCGTATGATGGGTAAAGCTTACGATGGGATGTCTAGTTTGTCTGTCCATTCGATGGCCACCTGAGATGCCGAGTGGGGAAATGAGGTGCCTCCCACAACAGATCTCAGTGGGCGGGTTGATGTGATGTGTTCCACGGTCTGGGACTCACGGCCACAGTCGCACTTCGGGTCGTCCCTCATCTTCCACTGGTGGAGCAGGCGGTCGCAGCATCTGTGCCCTGTGCGGATTGGGTTGAGCGCTGCCCACTGTCTGCGAGGGAGGTCGAAGCCAGGGACCTCTGCTGTTGGGTCAGTGATGAGGTGTTGGTTCTTTACGTTGCCGTGCCTCCCACGATTCCGTCCATCTGGATAGTGGGTCGATACCAGCGGCGTGAATATTAGCTGCTCTTTCCCAGAACGGTCGGCACGATTTTAAGCGCTTTCGTGGTGGGTTTTTCAAGTCTTCCGGAACGGGAATGTCGGTGTTGTTCGTGATTTTTTCCATCTGACAGAGCGCGGTGGCGACGCGGCGAACGGCGGGCGGGGCGATGTGGGACAGCACCGGGAGCCACTCAGTTGGAGTGGACTTGAGCGACTCTGACATCGTCCTCATGGCGGCCTTTAGCTGCTCGTCCACCATCTTCGTGTGGCGGCTGCAGGACCATGAGGCAGAGCAGCGTTCTGCAGCAGAGTGGACCAGGGCCACTGTTACGGTGCAAAGTGTTCTGGCTCTGCTCCCCCGTGATGTTCCAGAGAGTATCCGAACCAGGTTCACCCTGGTTTTGACTTTTTGGCTGGTGTTGGTGAGATGAGGCCGATAGGGGCGAGGGTCAGAGTGCAAGACACCAGCAACGGGGGGAAATGAATAGACCAGGCAAATCAGCGAGTACTGATTAGGTAATGCCAAACTTGGCTTTTAAATGCATGAAGGTTGTAGGACGTAGGGAAGATTGAGGGAGGGAAGACCAAGGGAGGGAAAGACTGAGGGAGGGAAAGATCGAGGGAGGGAAAGTCTTCCCTCCCTCAATCTCCCCTCCCTCAATCTTTCCCTCCATCAGTCTCCCCTCCCTCAATCTTTCCCTCCATCAGTCTCCCCTCCCTCAATCTTTCCCTCCATCAGTCTCCCCTCCCTCAATCTTTCCCTCCATCAGTCTCCCCTCCCTCAATCTTTCCCTCCATCAGTCTCCCCTCCCTCAATCTTTCCCTCCATCAGTCTCCCCTCCCTCAATCTTTCCCTCCATCAGTCTCCCCTCCCTCAATCTTTCCCTCCATCAGTCTCCCCTCCCTCATCCGAAAGATGGCACCTCCAACAGTGCAGCACTCCCTTATTACTGCACTGGAGTGTCAGCCTGGATAATGGGCCCATCTACAAGATGCACTGCAGCAACTCGCCAAGGCTTCTTCGGCAGCACCTCCCAAACCCGCGACCTCTTCCACCTAGAAGGACAAGGGCAGCAGGCGCATGGGAACACCACCACCTCCAAGTTCCCCTCCAAGTCACACACCATCCTGACTTAGAAATATATCGCCGATCCTTCATCGTCGCTGGGTCAAAATCCTGGAACTCCCTCCCTAACAGCACTGTGGGAGTACCTTCACCACACGGACCGCAGCGGTTCAAGAAGGCGGCTCAACACCACCTTCTCAAGGGGCAATTAGGGATGGGCAATAAATGCCGGCCTTGCCAGCGACGCCCACATCCCATAAACGAATAAAAAAAAGTCCCCGGAGCGGGGCTTCAACAACAACAACTTGATATAGTAAAACGTCCCAAGGCGCTTCACAGGAGCGTAATCAAACAAAATTTGACACCGAGCCACATAAGGAGATATTAGGACAGGTGACCCAAAACTTGGTCAAAGAGGTAGGTTTTAAGGAACGTCTTAAAGGAGGAGAGAGAGGTAGAGAGGGGGAGAGGTTTGCGGGGGGGGGGGGGGCGGGTAGGGGGAATTCCAGAGTTTAGGGCCGAGGCCGCTGAAGGCTTGGATGCGCAAGAGGCCTGAACTGGAGGAGCGCGGAGACCTCGGAGGGTTGTGGGGCTGGAGGAGGTTACAGAGATAGGGAGGGGGGGCGAGGGCCATAGAGGGATTTGAACACAAGGATGAGAATTTTAAAATCAAGAAATTGTTGGACCGGGAGCTAATGTAGGTCAGCAGAGTTTTGGATGAGCTCAAGTTTATGGAGGGGGGAAGATGGGAGGCCGGCCAGGAGAGAATTGGAATAGTACTTCACTGAGTTGTCAGCCTGGGGTTTTGTGCTCAAGTTTTGTGGAGTGCGATTTGAACCCACAACCTTTTGTATCAGAGCGTGAGAGAGCTAGCCAATGAGCCATGGCTGAAACCAATGGATCAACCTTGCACGTCAACAGATGATAAACTTTTCTTGTATCCTGTCCAGGACTGTGAGAGAGAGATTGGAAGAGACACTCCAGAGAAGGTTTTAAGAGAATTAAGTTAGAACATAAGAACGTAAGAAATAAGAGCAGGAGTCGGCCATTCGGTCCCTCGAGCCTCCTCCGCCATTCAATAAGATCATGGCTGATCTTCTACCTCATCTCCACTTTCCCGCCCGATCCCCATATCCCTTGATTCCCTTGATATCCAAAAATCTATCGATCTCAGTCTTGAATATACTCAACGACTGAGCCTCCACAGCCCTCTGGGGTAGAGAATTCCAAAGATTCACCACCCTCTGAGTGAAGAGATTTCTCCTCAGCTCAGTCCTAAATGGCCGACCCCTTATTCTGAGACTGTGACCCCTGGTTCTAGACTCCCCCGCCAGGGGAAACATCCTCCCTGCATCTACCCTGTCAAGCCCTGTAAGAATTTTGTATGTTTCAATGAGATCACCTCTCATTCTTCTAAACTCTAGAGAATATCGGCCGAGTCTACTCAATCTCTCCTCATAGGTTGTTGACAGGAAATGAAATGTTTGAGGATGGAAGGAAGGAAGACTTGGATTGCGACAGCGTCTTTCACAACCACCGGACGTCTCAAAGCGCTTTACAGCCAATGAAGTACTTTTGGAGTGTAGTCACTGTTGTAATGTAGGAAAAAGAAGAGATGGAACCTTTTGTTGGCAGCTTTAGTGAGGGAGGAGATGTGGGAGTTCCACTCAAAATCAATCGAGGGATGAGGGTCTTCAGTTATGTGGAGAAGCTGGGGTTGTTCTCCTTGGAGCAGAGAAGGTTAAGGGGAGATTCGATAGAGGTGTTCAAAATCATGAATGGTTTTGATAGAGTAAATAAGGAGTTTCCAGTGGCAGAAGGGTCGGTAACCAGAGGACACAGAGTTAAGATAATTGGCAAAAGAACCAGAGGCGACATGAGGAAACCTTTTTTACGCAGCGAGTTGTTGTGATCTGGAATGCGCTGCCTGAAAGGGCGGTGGAAGCAGATTCAATAGGAACTTTCAAAAGGGAATTGGATAAATACTTGAAAGGGAAAAATTTGAAGGGCTATGGGGGAAAGGGAAAAGGAAGTGGGACTAATTGGAGCGCTCTTTCAAAGAGCCAGCACAGGCACGATGGGCCGAATGGCCTCCTTCTGTGCTGTATGATTCTATGATTCTATGATAGTGAGGCAATAGGTGAGGAAGGTCTAAGCATGGAGCCACAGAAGGGCAATGGTGGAAGCTGTTGGGATTTGTGAGAGGAATGAAGAAAGATAGGCCTGGAGTTTAACAGCGAGTGGGTTTCTGATGGGAACTCACACCCGCAGGTTAATCCCCTTCACCCCGACTTCCCCCCAACACCCACCCCACCACAGAATCAGACCAGGCCGGTTTCAATGGCTGGGCCTCATTTAAATCCCGCCAGCTGACCTCCCTCCTGTTCCGCGGGAAGCGGTGGAAAGTCGCACGGATCGGAGGCCGCCCGCCGAGATCCCGAGTAAGTGGTGGAATCAGGGTGAACCAGGATAGGGGGCGGGCTGGGGTGCGATGGCGACGGGGGAGGCCTGAGCTATCCACGTGCCCCTCCTGGTCCCCAGGAAAGATTTCAAAGGTGCCCTTTCCTTTTGGGGCCCGATCCTGTTCCTCGCTGGGTTAGCGCCTGGGCTGGAAACTCACCGCCACATTCCCGCTCGGAACTCCGACATCATCCGGACACGACAGGCATCTGTCAAAAAGGACCACACCGGGTGTCTATACTGCCTGCTCAAGATAAACACGAAACACAGAGCATTAGCATGCTGGTATAGCAAGCAATTAGGAAGGTAAATGGCATGTTGGCCTTTATTGCTAGGGGGGTTGGAGTATAAGAGTAAGGAAGTCTTGCTACAATTGTGCAGGGCCTTGGTGAGACCACACCTGGTGTACTGTGCACAGTTTTGGTCTCCGTACCTGAGGAAGGATATACTTGCCTTGGAGGCGGTGCAACGAAGGTTCACTAGATTGATTCCTGGGATGAGAGGGCTGTCCTATGATGAGAGATTGTGTAGAATGGGCCTGTACTCTCTGGAGTTTAGAAGAATGAGAGGTGATCTCACTGAAACATACAGGGGCAAAAACTGGCTCACGCCCCCTTTGGGGTACTACTTTTAGCACCCCAAAAAGGTTAGCGCCCCCGCGCCCGAAATTGAATGGTAGTGCCCCAAGCAGGAGGCGGGGCTACTGGAAGCCCTCCCCCTCCCTCTTGGGGCGCTCCCATTCAATATCGCTGCGCTACGTGCAGCAGCACCACGCGGGTCGGCACGTAGCGCCGCGGTACTGCAGGCCGCCCTCCCCTGATTAAAGGGGAGGGGCCTAGCGCAGTGCGACCCGGGGCCCTGCTGGACCACTGGGGAGCGGGGTGCCGGGAAAAGAGCCCGGCACTCAAGAGGAGCGCCGGACTGACCAATCGCGGCCAGCACCCCGCGGGGGGAGGCCAGAGGGGGGCGGGGGGTGCTGGCAGGCGGCCCAAAAAAAATGGCCGCCCGGCACCTGCCCTTTAATTGGTGCCGCCCCGTCCGCAATCACGGCACCCTGACCCTGTCGGACACAGCGTCCGGTGGTAGGTCAGGGGGCGCGACCAAGGTTTGCGGTGGGGCGTTGCGCACGGCCATGACGTCATCGCCGGAGGCGCAGTGCCGCGGGGCGCTACTGGCTACCGCCGCCGCTAATCTCCCGCTGAATTTGGCGGGAAGCGTTAGCGGCGCCGCACCCGGGCACTAGGTGCTTTGCGCAAAGCAACCGAATTTTTCCCCCATAAGATTCTGAGGGGATTAACAGGGTAGATGCTGAGGTTGTTTCCCCTGGCTGGAGAGTCTAGAACTAGGGGGGCATAGTCTCAGGATAAGGGGTCGGCCATTTAAGACCGAGATGAGGAGGAATTTCTTCACTCTGAGGGTGGTAAATCTTTGGGATTCTCTGCCCCAGAGGGCTGTGGATACTGAGTCGTTGAGTATATTCTAGGCTGAGATCGATAGATTTTGGATATCAAGGGAACCAAGGGATGTGGGGATAGTGCAGGAAAGTGGGGATGAGGTAGAAGATCAGCCATGATCTCACTGAATGGCGGAGCAGGCTCGAGGGGCCGAATGGCCGACTCCTGCTCCTAATTCTTATGTTCTTATGTTAACATCCCAAATGGTCAGCTTCCGGCAGCGACAGGGCGGGTCCGTCACTGGGGCGATTGTAATTCACCACCGACCTGGTAGGGTTCAAATCACCTTTGAAGAATTGCACCAAACACAATTCTGACTGCGCTGCTCCAGAATCAAGAGGGGACCCGAACACAGTGATTTCCGTGTGCACGGGGAGGGAACTGGATGAGGGAAGTTTTAAAAAATGCATTCATTCTCAGGATGTGGGCGTCGCTGGCAAGGCCGGCATTTATTGCCCATCCCTCATTGCCCTGAGAAGATGGTGGTGGGCCTTCTTCTTGAACCGCTGGGAGTGGTTTTGATACAGTGGAGTGTCTCGCTCGGCCACTTCAGAGGGCAGTTAAGAGTCAACCATGTTGGTGTGGGGACTGGAGTCACCTATAGGCCCAGATCGGGTAAGGACGGCAGGTTTCCTTCCCCAAAGAACTTTAGTATCGAACCTTGTTTAGCCCACACTTGGAGCACTGGGCACAGCTCTGGGCTCCAGATTATGAAAAGGATACAGAGGCACTGGAGAAGATGCAAAAAAGATTTACAAGGACGATACCAGAAATGTGAGGGTATAACTATCAGAAAATGGTGAACAGGCTGAGTCTCTTTTCTCTTGAAAAGAGAAGGCTGAGGGGTGACCGAATAGAGGTTTTTAAGATTATGAAAGGGTTTGATGGGTAGACGTAGAGAAGATGTTTCCACTTGTGGGGGAGACCAGAACTAGGGGCCATAAATATAAGATAGTCACTGATAAATCCAATCGGGAATTCAGGAGAAACTTCTTTACCCAGAGAGTGGTGAGAATGTGGAACTCGCTACCACAGGGAGTGGTTGAAGCGAATAGCATAGATGCAGTTAAGGGGAAGCTGGATAAAGACATGAGGGAGAAGGGAATGGAAGGTTATGCTGATGGGGTGAGATGAAGTAGGCTGGGAGGAGGCTGGTGTGGAGCATAAACACCGGCACGGACCAGTTGGGCCGAATGGCCTGTTTCTGTGCTGGACAATCGATGTAATCTGTGAAGTATCTTATGACAAATACTCAGCAGGTCAGGCAGCATCCGCGGAGAGAGAAACAGGGTCAACGTTTCAGGCCAATGACCGTTTGTCGGATGTTCTGACGAAGGGTCATCGACCTGAAACGTTAACTCTGTTTCTCTCTCTCCCCAGATGCTGCCTGGCCTGCTGAGTATTTCCAGCATTCTCTGTTTTATATACCAATGATTTCATGGATCACTTTAACTGACGCCAGCTTGCTAATTCCAGATTTCCCTTTCTAAACTGAATTCAAATTCTGAAACAGCCTGGAGTTGAGGTTTGTACTCACAGTCTCTGGGTTAATAGTCCAGTCGCATAACCACTGCCCCACCGTACCCAAGCACAAAGGAGGCGGCTGAATATACAATCAAATCATTCTGGCGAACACGGGCCCTGCTGGTGCCAGGCCACTCGTAGAATCACAGAGACTTACAGCACAGGAGGAGGCCATTCGGCCCGTCGTGCCTGTGCCGGCTCTGTGAAAGAGCAGTGGTGCTCAGTCCCACTCCCCCGCTTTGTGTCCGTAACCCTGTCAGTTGCTCGTCCTCCAGAACCCGTCCAACTCCCTTTTAAGATTATTGACGGAATCAGCTTCCACCAGCTGTTCAGGCCGAGCGTTCCAGATCCCCACAACTCTCTGAGTGAAAAAAAACAGGCGGTGTGCACGAAGCAATCGACTCAGCAGTCTTTGAACATGCTTCACGCTTCTGTCAGAATAGATGGGCGGGTCCCCTTGGGTGAGGAGACAGAATGTATCTCTCCCAACAACCCATAGCCTGAAGATTGCTCCCAGGTATCCATCGTACTCCTTTTATTCACAGGATGTGGGTGTCGCTGGCAAGGCCAGCATTTATTGCCCATCCCTAGTCGCCCTCGAGAAGGTGGTGGTGAGCCGCCTTCTTAAACCGCTGCAGTCCGTGTGGTGAAGGTATTCCCACAGTGCTGTTAGGGAGGGAGTTCCAGGATTTTGACCCAGCGACGATGAAGAACGGCGATATACCAAGTCAGGATGGTGTGTGACTCGGAGGGGAACTTGTCTGGGAGGTTTTTCCTGAATGGTTTAGCTAAGATGGGCCAAATGGCCTCCCTCCTCTGTATTCATCTCATGATCCGTGAGATCTATTGAAAAGAGAATTGGCTCGCTCCCCCTTTGGGGCACCCCAAAAAAGTTAGCGGCCCCCACGCCCGAAATTGAATGGTAGCAGCCCAAGCAGGAGGCGGGACACCACTGGAAGGGCTGCCCCTCCCTCTTGGGGCGCTCCCATTGAATACCGCTGGCGGTACGTGCCGGGCTGACCGACCGCGGCCGGCACCCCGCGGCAAGAGGCCAGAGGGGGGGCAGGTGCTGGCAGGCGGGCCAAAAAAAATTGACCGCCTGGCACCTGCCCATTAATTTGTGCCGTCGAGGCCGCAAAAACGCCCCCCCCTGACCGTGTCGGACACAACGTCCGGCGGTAGGTCAGGGGGCGCGAGACAAGTTTGCGGTGGGGGCGCGAGCGGGGCGCTGCGCACGGCGATGACATCATTGCTTTGCGCAAAGCAGCCGAATTTTTCCCCCCCGAGTTCTTTTTAATCCCTTGCATTCTCATTCGCTTCCGTTCACTGCCTTGCTGGTCCAGTAATTGAGCCCCATGCCCAGTAGGTGGCAGTGTTGGCCTGCTCAACTGGTCCTGAGAGCCTGATCGGAACAGCAGGAGGCCATTCAGCCCCTCGAGGCTGTTCAACTCGATCACGGCTGATCTGTACCTCAACTCCATTTCCCTGTCTTTGCTCCATGTCCCTTGATACCCTTACCTGACAAAACTCTATCGAACTCAGTCTTGAAAGCTCTAATTGACCCTCGGCAGCCCACAGTCTTTTTGGGGGAGAGAGTTCCAGATTCCCACCACCCTTTGTGTGAAGTGCTTCCTGACATCACCCCTGAACGGCCTGGCTCTAATTTTCAGGTTCTGCCACCATGCTCTGGACTCCCCCCACCAGAGGAAATAGTTTCTCTCTATCTACCCCATCAAATACTTTAATCATCTTAAACACCTCGATTCGATCACCCCCTAATTTTCTATATTCAGGGGAATACAAGCCCAGTCTGTGCAACCTGTCCTCATAATTTAATCCTTTTAGCCCTGATATCATTCTGGTGAATCTGCGCTGCTCCCCCTCCAAGGCCAATCTATCCTTCCTGAGGTGCGGGGCCCAGAACGGAACGCAGTGTCCAGATGGGGTCTGACCAAGGCTCTGTACAGCTGGAACAGAACTTCCACCCCTTTGTATTCCAGACCCCGGGAGATAAAGGCCAACATTCCATTAGCCTTTTTAATAACTTTTCGCCCTAACTTTTAGTGATCTGTGTAGCTGGACACCCAAAGCCTACGTCACAACGGTGACTGCACTTTAAAGTAATGGGCTGTCTGTGAAACACTTTGTGATTTCGGAGAGATGTGACAAGGGAGCTGTATAAATGGAAAACCTTTTTAATTCTGTCTCAGTTTAAATCAAGCAAGTGAGAATTGAATAATACCAATCCCTGGCAGCAGAGGGAGCTCTCTCCCCATTCTAGAACTGAGCCCAGCAGATACCGCTCTGTATTTACTTGCTGTATTTCCTCTCTTAGAATCATAGAATGGTTACTGCACAGAAGGAGGCCATTCGGCCCGTCGAGCCCATGCCGACTCTCTGCAAGAGCACTTCAGCTAGTCCCACTCCCCCGCCCTTTCCCCGTAGCCCTGCAATTTTTTTCCTTCTGGTACTTATCCAATTCCCTTTTGAAAGCCGTGATTGAATCTGCCTCCACCACCCTGTCAGGCAGTGAATTCCAGATCCTCACCACTCGCTGCGTAAAAAAGTTTTTCCTCATGTCGCCTTTGGATCTTCTGCCAATCACCTTAAATCTGTGTCCTCTGGTTCTCGACCCTTCCGCCAATGGGAACAGTTTCTCTCTATTTACTCTGTCTAGACCCCTCATGATTTTGAACACCTCTATCAAATCTCCTCTCAACCTTCTCTGCTCTAAGGAGAACAACCCCAGCTTCTCCAGTCTATCCACATAACTGAAGTCCTCATCCCTGGAATCATTCTCGTAAATCCTTTCTGCACCTTCTCTAAGGCCTTCACATCCTTCCTAAAGTGCGGTGCCCAGAATTGGACACAATACTCCAGTTGAGGCCGAACCAGTGTTTTATACAGGTTCATCATAACTTCCACGCTTTTGTACTCTGTGCCTCTATTTATGAAGCCCAGGATCCCGTAAGCTTTTTTAACCGCTTTCTCAACCTGTCCTGCCACCTTCAACGATTTGTGCACATATACCCCCAGGTCTCTCTGTTCATGCACCCACTTTAAGATTGTACCCTTTAGTTTATATTGCCTCTCCTCGTTCTTCCTACCAAAATGTATCACTTCACACTTTTCTGCGTTAAATTTCATCTGCCACGTGTCCGCCCATTCCACCAGCCTGTCTATGTCCTCCTGAAGTCTATCACTATCCTCCTCGCTGTTCACTATATTTCCAAGTTTTGTCTCATCTGCAAATTTTGAAATTGTGCCCTGTACACCCACGTCCAAGTCATTAATATATATCAAGAAAAGCAGTGGTCCTAGAATCGACCCCTGGGGAACACCACTGTGTACCTTCCTCCAGTCCGAAAAACAACCGTTCACCACTACTCTCTGTTTCCTGTCACTTAGCCAATTTTGTATCCATGCTGCCATTGTCCCTTTTATTCCATGGGCTTCAACTTTGCTGGCAAGCCAACATGTGGGACTTTATCAAAGGTCTTTTGGAAGTCCATGTACACCACGTCAACCACATCGCCCTCATCAACCCTCTCTGTTACCTCATCAAAAAACTCGGTTAAGTTAGTTAAACATGATTTGCCTTTAACAAATCCGTGCTGGCTTTCCTTAATTAATCCACACTTGTCCAAGTGACAGTTAAATTTTGTCCCTGATTATCGTTTCTAAAAACTTCCCCACTTCCGAGGTTAAACTGGCCGGCCTGTAATTGCTGGGTTTATCCTCACACCCTTTTTTGAACAATGGTGTAACATTTGCAATTCTCCAGTCCTCTGGCACCACCCCCATATCTAAGAAGGATTGGAAGATTATGGCCAGTACCTCTGTGATTTCCTCCTTAACCTCCCTCAGCATCCGAAGATGCATCCCATCCCTGGTGACTTATCAACTTTAAGTACAGCCAGCCTTTCTAGCACCTCCTCGTTATCAATTTTTATCCCATCCAATATCTCAACTATCTCCTCTTTCACTATGACTGTGGCAGCATCTTCTTGGTGAGGACAGATGCAAAGTACTCATTTAGTACCTCAGCCACACCCTCTGTCTCCATGTGTAGGTCTCCATTTTGGTCCTACCTATCTCTGTAAAGTCCTCCAGCCCTACAACTCTCCGAGATCTCTACACTCCTCCAATTCTGGCCTCTTGAGCATCGCTGAGTTTAATCGCTCCACCATTGGTGGCCGTGCCTTCAGCTGCCGAGGCCCTAAACTCTGGAATTCCCTCCCTAAACCTCTCCGCCTCTCCGCCTCTCTCTCCTCCTTTAAGACGCTCCTTAAAACCTCCCTCTTTGACCCAGCTTTTGGTCACCTGCCCTAATATCTCCTTATGTGGCTCGGTGTCAAATTTTGTTTGATAATCGCTCCTGTGAAGCGCCTCGGGACGTTTTACTACGTTAAAGGAGCTGTATAAATACAAGTTGTTGCTGTCCATCATTTTAAGAGTGTGGGCCATTGCTTGGAGACCAGTCCATGGGCGCTGACCAATCTTCCCGTTAAGCTACCAGGTCAGGCAGCTGACTGGAGAGTCCGCGCAGGCCGCTTGTCGGCTTCTCAATGGGACATAGCGCAAATGCACGAAATTCTGAATGGGCACCCAAAAAAAATCGCCCTTCCCTAGTTTTTTTTAATTCGTTCCTGGGATGTGGGCGTCGCTGGCAAGGCCAGCATTTATTCCCCATCCCTAGTTGCCCTTGAGAAGGTGGTGGTGAGCCGCCTTCTTGAACCGCTGCAGTCCGTGTGGTGAAGGTGCTCCCACAGTGCTGTTCGGGAGGGAGTTCCAGGATTTTGACCCAGCGACGATGAAGGATCGGCCGATATATTTCCAAGTCAGGATGGTGTGCGACTTGGAGGGGAACTTGGAGGTGATGGTGTTCCCATGCGCCTGCTGCCCTTGTCCTTCTAGGTGGAAGAGGTCGTGGGTTTGGGAGGTGCTGCCGAAGAAGCCTTGGCGAGTTGCTGCAGTGCATCTTGTAGATGGTACACACTGCAGCCACGGTGCGCCGGTGGTGGAGGGAGTGAATGTTTAAGGTGGTGGATGAGGTGCCAATCAAACGGGCTGCTTTGTCTTGGATGGTGTCGAGCTTCTTGAGTGTTGTTGGAGCTGCACTCATCCAGGCAAGTGGAGAGTATTTCATCACACTCCTGACTTGTGCCTTGTAGATGGTGGAAAGGCTTTGGGGAGTCAGGAGGTGAGACACTCGCCGCAGAATACCCAGCCCTGACCTGCTCTTGTTGCCACAGTATTTCTGTGGCTGGTCCAGTTAAGTTTCTGGTTAATGGTGACCCCCAGGATGTTGATGGTGGGAGATTCGGCGATGGTAATGCTGTTGAATGTCAAGTGGCTGTGGTTAGACCCTTGCTTGTTGGAGATAGTCATTGCCTGGCACTTCTGTGGCGCGAATGTTACCTGGCACTTATCAGCCCAAGCCTGAACGTCGTCCAGGTCTTGTTGCATGCGGGCATGGACTGCTTCATTACCTGAGGAGTTGTGAATGGCACTGAAACACTGTGCAGTCATCCGCGAACATCCCCATTCCTGACCTTATGTTGGAGGGAAGGTCATTGATGAAGCAGCTGAAGATGGTTGGGCCTAGGACACTGCCCTGATGAACTCCTGCAGCGATGTCCTGCGGCTGAGATGATTGTCCTTCAATCACCACAACCATCTTCCTTTGTGCTAGGTATGACTCCAGCCAGTGGAGAGCTTTCCCCCCAATTCCCATTGACTTCAGTTTTACTAGGGCTCCTTGATGCCAGACTCGGTCAAATGCTGCCTTGATGTCAAGGGCAGTCACTCTCACCTCACCTCTGGAATTCAGCTCTTTTGTCCATGTTTGGACCAAGGCTGTAATGAGGTCGGGAGCCGAGTGGTCCTGGCAGAACCCAAACTGGGCATCAGTGAGCAGGTTATTGGTGAGTAAGTGCCGCTTGATAGCACTGTCGATGACACCTTCCATCAATTTGCTGATGATTGAGAGTAGACTGATGGGGCGGTAATTGGCCGGGTTGGATTTGTCCAGCTTTTTGTGGACAGGACATACCTGGGCAGTTTTCCACATTGTCGGATAGATGCCAGTGTTGTAGCTGGACTGGAACAGCTACGGGTCTTTCTTTTTTTTCTTTATCTCCCGGGGTCTGGAATACAAAGGGGTGGAAGTTCTGTTCCAGCTGTACAGAGCTCTGGTCAGACCTCATCTGGACACTGCGTTCCGTTGTGGGCCCCGCACCTCAGGAAGGATATATCGGCCTTGGAGGGGGAGCAGCGCAGATTCACCAGAATGATACCGGGCTTAAAAGGGTTAAATTATGAGGTCAGGTTGCACAGACTGGGCTTGTATTCCCCTGAATATAGAAGATTAGGGGGTGATCTAATCGAGGTGTTTAAGATGATTAAAGTATTTGATGGGGTAGATAGAGAGAAACTATTTCCTCGGGTGGGGGGAGTCCAGACCATGGGGGCAGAACCTTAAAATTAGAGCCAGGCCGTTCAGGGGTGATGTCAGGAAGCACTTCTTCACACAAAGGGTGGCGGAAATCTGGAACTCTCCCCCCAAAAAGAGCTGTTGAGGCTGGGGGTCAAATGGAAATTTCAAATCTTAAAAAGACAGAGGTAACAATAGATATGGATCAAAGGCGGATAAATGGAGTTAGGATACAGGTCAGCCATGATCTAAATGAATGATGTAACAGACTCGAGGGGCTGAAGGGCCTCCTCCTGTTCCTGTGTAACAGTCTCGAGGGGCTGAATGGCCTCCTCCTGTTCCTGTGTAACAGGCTCGAGGAGCTGAACAGCCTCCTCCTGTTCCTGTGTAACAGGCTCGAGGGACTGAATGGCCTCCTCCTGTTCCTGTGTAACAGGCTCGAGGGGCTGAATGGCCTCCTCCTGTTCCTGTGTAACAGGCTCAAGGGGCTGAACCGCCTCCTCCTGTTCCTGTGTAACAGGCTCGAGGGGCTGAATGGCCTCCTCCTGTTCCTGTGTAACGGGCTCGAGGGGCTGAATGGCCACCTCCTGTTCCTATGTAACAGGCTCGAGGGGCTGAATGGCCTCCTCCTGTTCCTGTGTAACAGGCTCGAGGGGCTGAATGGCCTCCTCCTGTTCCTATGTAACAGGCTCGAGGGGCTGAATGGCCTCCTCCTGTTCCTATGTAACAGGCTCGAGGGGCTGAATGCCCTCCTCCTGTTCCTGTGTAACGGGCTCAAGGGGCTGAATGGCCACCTCCTGTTCCTATGTAACAGGCTCGAGGGGCTGAATGGCCTCCTCCTGTTCCTATGTAACAGGCTCGAGGGGCTGAATGGCCTCCTCCTGTTCCTGTGTAACGGGCTCAAGGGGCTGAATGGCCACCTCCTGTTCCTATGTAACAGGCTCGAGGGGCTGAACGGCCTCCTCCTGTTCCTGTGTAACAGGCTCGAGGGACTGAATGGCCTCCTCCTGTTCCTGTGTAACAGGCTCGAGGGGCTGAACGGCCTCCTCCTGTTCCTGTGTAACAGGCTTGAGGGGCTGAACGGCCTCCCCCTGTTCCTGTGTAACAGGCTCGAGGGGCTGAATGGCCTGTTCCTGTTCCTGTGTAACAGGCTCGAGGGGCTGAACGGCCTCCCCCTGTTCCTGTGTAACAGGCTCGAGGGGCTGAATGGCCTCCTCCTGTTCCCGTGTAACAGGCTTGAGGGGCTGAATGGCCTCCTCCTGTTCCTGTGTAACAGGCTCGAGGGGCTGAATGGCCTGTTCCTGTTCCTGTGTAACAGGCTCGAGGGGCTGAATGGCCTCCTCCTGTTCCTGTGTAACAGGCTCGAGGGGCTGAATGGCCTCCTCCTGTTCCTGTGTAACAGGCTTGAGGGGCTGAATGGCCTCCTCCTGTTCCCGTGTAACAGGCTCGAGGGGTTGAATGGCCTCCTCCTGTTCCCGTGTAACAGGCTTGAGGGGCTGAATGGCCTCCTCCTGTTCCTGTGTAACAGGCTCGAGGGGCTGAATGGCCTCCTCCTGTTCCTGTGTAACAGGCTCGAGGGGCTGAATGGCCTCCTCCTGTTCCTGTGTAACAGGCTCGAGGGGCTGAATGGCCTCCTCCTGTTCCCGTGTAACAGGCTCGAGGGGCTGAATGGCCTCCTCCTGTTCCCGTGTAACAGGCTCGAGGGGCTGAATGGCCTCCTCCTGTTCCCGTGTAACAGGCTGTATTGACTGGGCACTCACCGCCATAACCAGCCTGTGCAGCAGAGGGAGCTGCTGTCTGCGAATCTTCCCGTTGAAGGGTGACAGCCTGCAGAGGCCTGTGGTCGGTCAAAGCCTGTGGCTCCTGGGAAAATCCTGCCCCCCCACCCCCAGCTCCCACTCCTGTTATTCTTTCTCCAGCTGACTGGAGCAGACAGATTGTCGGAGCCTCCCTCGCCTTTTAATTAACCCTCACCCTGAGAAAAGGAGCGAGCAGCAGCTCCCAGCGAAGGGCGAGCTCGTAGATCGAAGGTTGGGTGGTAGGGCGGTGTGACTGTGTGTGTGGTCCGTTGATCAAACCCCCGGACTCAAAACTCTCCTGGAGATGTTCAAACTACTGTGTGAGCAAAGTCCAGTGACCACACCAGCAACTGAAACCAGAACCACCCCCCCTGCCCCACCCCCCCCCCCCCCACTCTCTAATCATCAGCTTTGTTTTCATTGCTTTCTGCTGCAATAAATCTGATTCTTCGTTTCTAGCCTAAATCACAGGGCAGATTCTCATCCTTGTGTTCAAAATCCTCGCCCGTTCTCCCCATCTCAGTAACCTCTTCCAGCCCTACAACCCTCCGAGATCTCCGCGCTCCCCCTCAAAGTGTCAGCCGTGGCTCAGTGGGCAGCACTCTCTCGCTCTCTCTAGTGCCTCTGAGTCTGAAGGTTGTGGGTTCAAGCCCCAGTCCACGAGACCGGAGCAGACAAATCCAGGCTGACACTCCCAGTGCAGTGCTGAGGGAGGGCTGCACTGTCGGAGGTGCCGTCTTTCGGATGAGACGTTAAACCGAGGCCCCGTCTGCTCTCTCAGGTGGACGTAAAAGATCCCATGGCACTATTGGAAGAAGAGCAGGGGGAGTTATCCCCGGTGTCCTGGGCCAATATTTATCCCTCAATCAGCATCACTAAAACAGATTATCTGGTCATTATCACGTTGCTGTTTGTGGGATCTTGCTGTGCGCAACATTGGCTGCCGCGTTTCCTACATTACAACAAGTGACCACACTTCAAAAAGTACTTCATTGGCTGTAAAGTGCTTTGTGATGTCCGGTGGTCATGAAAGGCGCTAAATAAATGCAAGTCTTTATTTCTCTTCTCTCCCAGCCGAGGGTTGGGGCGAGTGTTGGAACATTTACGCCCCAACTCTCGGGCTGGTGGAATCGCAGATTCTACCCTGGCAGTCTGAGAGAAGCGATGAGTTGGGCTCTCAATGTAGATCTTCCTTTCCCCCCCCCCCCACCCATTTTAAGACTGAACTCTGTAACTGAGATGTTGGAGCACGGTGTCATTGTCAAAGGCAAACCTCTCACGGAATTAATAGCGAGGATTTAAAGGCTGTTTGCTGAGGTTGGGATGGCAATAAAATCTTAATAGCTTTCTCTGACCCTTTGTGTATTTATTTGAAGACCTGTTTCGGTCCGGTGCGGTGGCTGAATAAGAAGCGGCTGATTTAGCTCGACCCTCTCTGGGAGTGTGGGCAGCGAGCCGAGTGCCCGAGCATCGCTAAGGAAGGATTTGTCTCTCCCTTGTTTCTGCCGGCTAGTGTTTGCTTGCTCCAAAGCTTTATTCATCAAAGCACTTGGGGACAAAAACACTGGGAATCCCGGCCTTCCGATTGGGGCTGAGGGAGAGGTGTTTACACTGCGCTCTCATCGATCTGGAAGGTAATTATAAGTGAGACTGACGCTCATGAAGGCAGGGGCGACAGTAATAGAGATCGGCGTAAAAGGCCATGGATTATGGTATTAGGAGTGTGACACAGTGCGCTGTGACAGCACAACAGCAGCTTATGTAGGAAAGGGCTCAATCTCACCTCCTCGGGGGGGGATTAACAGGATTTCTTCATTGAAATTTATTTTTCAAACTTTTCTCTGCTTCGTCTAACTTCCTTTGACATCAAACGCACGGCACAGAAACAGGCCATTCGGCCCCACTGGTCCGTGCCGGTGTTTCTGCCCCACACCAGCCTCCTCCCACCCCTCTTCATCTCACCCTGTCAGCTTATTTCTTCACTCAGAGGGTTGTGAATTTTTTGGAATTCTCTACCCCAGATCGCTGTGGATGCTCAGTCAATGAGTATATTCAAAAGTGAGAAGTCGCACAACACCAGGTTATAGTCCAACAGCTTTATTTGAAATCACAAGCTTTCGGAGCGCTGCTCACCTGACTTCACCTGACGAAGGAGCAGCGCTCCGAAACCTTGTGATTTCAAATAAAGCTGTTGGACTATAACCTGGTGTTGTGCGACTTCTCACATTTGTCCACCCCAGTCCAACACCGGCATCTCCACATCAGGAGTATATTCAAGACAGAGATCGATAGATTTTTGGATACTGAGGGAATCAAGGGATATGGGGATCGGGCGGGAAGGTGGAGATGAGGTAGAAGATCAGCCATGATCTTATTGAATGGCGGAGCAGGCTCGAGGGGCCGTATGGCCGACTCCTGCTCCTAATTCTTATGTTCATATCCTTCTGTTCCTTTCTCCCTCATGTGTTTATCTACCTTCCCCTTAAATGCATCTCTGCTATTTTTCCTCAACTAGTCCAAGTGATAGCAAGTTCCATTCTAACCATTCTAACTCCTACATGATAGTGGTGCGTGGGGGGAGTTAGAGGTGAGGGGAGACACATGGAGGTCGATCTTGACTTTGTGTGATGGTGTAGAACAGGCAATAGCGAGTGGTCAGCCCGTATTACATCGCTCCCCATTTTTATTTCCATTGACTTCAATGTGGGGGACAATAAGGGAGAAGAGACTGAGGGTGTCTGGGATCTGTAGAGAGTGGGGGACAATAAGGGATCGTAGGAACAGGAGGAGACCATTCAGCCCCTCGAGCCTGTTCCACTATTCAGTTAGATCATGGCTGATCTGTATCATAACTCCATTTACCCACCTTTGCTCCATATCCCTTGATAACCTTACCCAACAAAAATCTATCAATTTCAGTCTTGAAAGCTCCAATTGACGCCCCCAGCCTCGACTGCTTTTTGGGGGAGAGTTCCAGATTTCCACCACCCTTTGTGTGAAGAAGTGCTTCCTGACATCAGTCCTGAACGGCCTGGCTCTAATTTTAAGGTTATGCCCCCTTGTTCTGGACTCACCCCCCATAGAGCGTTTCTCTCTATCTACCCTATCAAATCTATTAATGATCTTAACACCTCAATTAGATCACCCCTCAACACAAAGGAATACAAATCAACTTTACAAGCCTTTCCTCATAATTTAACTTTTTAAGCCCCAAAGAGAGGGTCTGGGGACTTTCAGAGCAGATCTGGGTACAGTTAGGGTGGAGAGAGGGTCTGGGGACTTTCAGAGCAGATCTGGGTAGAGTTAGGGCGGAGAGAGGGTCTGGGGACTTTCAGAGCAGATCTGGGTAGAGTTAGGGCGGAGAGAGGGTCTGGGGACTTTCAGAGCGGATCTGGGCAGAGTTAGGGCGGAGAGAGGGTCTGGGGACTTTCAGAATGGATCTGGGTAGAGTTAGGGTGGAGAGAGGGTCTGGAGACTTTCAGAGCAGTTCTGGGTAGAGTTAGGGCGGAGAGAGGGTCTGGGGACTTTCAGAGCGGATCTGGGTAGAGTTAGGACAGAGAGAGGGTCTGGGGACTTTCAGAGCGGATCTGGGTAGAGTTAGGGCGGAGAGAGGGTCTGGGGACTTTCAGAGCGGATCTGGGTAGAGTTAGGACAGAGAGAGGGTCTGGGGACTTTCAGAGCGGATCTGGGTACAGTTAGGGTGGCGAGAGGGTCTGGGGACTTTCAGAGCGGATCTGGGTAGAGTTAGGGCGGAGAGAGGGTCTGGGGACTTTTAGGGCCATCTGTTACTCTGGCCCCTGGTGAGACTTTATTCAGAAGCCTTTGTGCAAAGTGTCCACGATCCGATGCCTTGCATTTGACAGCGATCGAGTTCCCAGGCACTGCTTCCCTGAGGGACACAGTCCATGAGTTACCGGCGGTGAGGGAAGGAGAGAGTCCGCACTGACAGGCTGAGCAAACATGGCCCAGGTGGGAGGCCTGTCAGAGCCAGTGGTCGCACTTTCAACTTTGAAATTGTCAAGAGAAGAGGAGGAGGAGGAGACTGAGATAAACAAACACAGCCAGTGGATCAATTCATCCCCTTGCTGTGGCTTCCCTGAGTCCCCACGCTCCAGTACCACCTCATCTTCAGAGCGAGTTGCTTTCCTCTGCGCTAGTTTTAGATTTCTGTCTGCTGGGCTACGAGGAGTCTCAAGTCTACAATCATAGAATGATACAGTGCGGAAGGAGCCCATTCAGCCCATCGTGCCTGTGCCGGCTCTTTGAAAGAGCGATCCGATTAGTCCCACTCTCTTTCCCCAAAACCCTGTAAATTTTTCCTTTTCAAGTATTTATCTAATTCCCCTTTTGAAAGTTACTATTGAATCTGCTTCCACCGCCCTTTCAGGCAGCGCGTTCCAGATCACAACAACTGGCTGTCTAAAAAGATGTCTCCTCATCTCCCCCTCTGGTTCTTTTGCCAATCACCTTTAATCTGTCCCCTCTCGTTCTCGACCCTCCTGCCACTGGAAACAGTTTCTCCTTATTTACTCTATCGAACCCCCTCATGATTTTGAACACCTCGATCAAATCTCCCCTTAGCCTTCTCTTCAATGAGGAGAACAAGCCCAGCCTCTCCAGTCTCTCCACATAGCTGAAGTCCCTCATCCCTGGAACCATTCTGGTCAATCTCCTCTGCACCCTCTCCGAGTCGGATTAAGGGCTCAGGCTTCAGATTCAATTGTCAACAGATTGTCTGGAAAAGTAAAGAAAGGAAGACTTTCACACCCTCAGGGTGTCCCAAAGCACTTTACAGCCAATGAAGTACTTTTTGAAGTGCAGTCTCTGTTGTAATGCAGGAAACATGGGACCCAATTTGCGCACAGCAAGATCCCACAAACAGCAATGTGCTAATGACCGGGTAATCTGTTGTTAGTGATGTTGGTTGAGGGATAAATATTGGCCCCAGGACACCGGGGAGAACTCCCCTCTGCTCTTCTTCGAAATAGTGCCATAGCATTGGAGATGCTTCATTTGAACTCTGAGGAGATAACCAGGTCAAAAAGGTCAATTGAGTGTAGGGGGGCAGGGATAGAATTACATAGAATTTACAGCACAGAAACAGGACATTCGGCCCACCTAGTCTGTGCCGGCATTTATGTTCCAAAAGAGCCTCCTCCATCCCTCTTCATCTAACTCTATCAGCACAACCCTCTATTCCTTTCTCCCTCGTGTCTTTATCTAGCCTCCCCTTAAATGTATCTATACTATTCGCCTCAACCACTCCCTGTGGTAGCGAGTTCCACATTCTCACCACCCTCTGGATAAAGAAATTTCTCCTGAATTCCGTTAAATTTATTAGTGACAATCTTATATTTATGGCCTCAAATTTTGGTCTCCCCTTGCAAGTGGAAACATCTTCTCTACGTCTACCCTATCAAACCCTTTCATAATTTTAAAGACCTCTATCAGGTCACCCCTCAGTCTTCTCTTTTCCAGAGAAATGTGCCGCAGCCTGACCAGATTGATAGATCACTTTTAGTGTAGCCAAATATCCCAAGATGCTTTACAGACAAGGACGGGGGCGGGTGCTGAGCCTTTGCTGGAGGGATACGAGAGTGGGCTTGGTTGAAGAGTTTTGAGAGGACGAGTGAAGGTGACCGAGAGGTGGAGGAGCTTGGGGAAGGTGTTCCGCAGAGTGAAGCTCAAGGCACCTCCACCGAGGAAGGAGCAGAGGGTCGGCACAGGAAGCCAGCGTCAGAGGATCGGAGGAGGTGGGAAGGGAGCGTGAGGCAGGAGGAGAAGGTGTCAGAACTAGGGTACGGAGGAGGGATTTGTGGACAAGGACGAGATTTAACCTGGAGGTGGAACAGATTCAGAGAGAGTACGGAATCCGTGGGATACCCCTGAGTTAATGGAATAAGAGACAGAGGGGGAGCCATCAACTACAGGAGAACTGAGGCGGAGATTCCCCTCGCTGAAGGACATTAGTGAACCAGTTGCGTTTTTACGCCAATCCGGCAGCTTCCATGGTCATTTTATTCCTGGCGCCAACCCACAATTCACCAGCTTTATTGAATACAATTTCACAACTTGGCCTGGTGGGATTTGAACTCAGGACCTCTGCGCTATAGTCCCATTCATAGATTACAGAGTATTTACAGCACAGAAACAGGCCATTCGGCCCAACTGGTCCATTCCGGTGTTTATGCTCCACACGAGCCTCCTCCCACCTCCCTTCATCTGACCCAATCAGCATATCCTTCTATTCCTTTCTCCCTCATGTGTTTATCTAGCTTATAGAATCATAGAATCATAGAATGGTTACAGGACAGAAGGAGGCCATTCGGCCCGTCGAGCCCGTGCCGGCTCTCTGCAAGAGCACCTCAGCTCGTCCCCCTCCCCCACCCTTTCCCCGTAGCCCTGCAAAAAAATTTCCTTCAGGTACTTATCCAATTCCTTTTTGAAAGCCACGATTGAATCTGCCTCCACCACCCTTTCAGGCAGTGAATTCCAGATCCTAACCACTCGCTGTGTAAAAAAGTTTTTCCTCATGTCGCCTTTGGTTCTTCTGCCAATCACCTTAAATCTTTGTCCTCTGGTTCTCGACCCTTCCGCTAATGGGAACAGTTTCTCTCTGTTTAGACCCCTCATGATTTTGAACACCTCTATCAAATCTCCTCTCAACCTTCTCTGCTCTTAGGAGAACAACCCCAGCCTCTCCAGTCTATCCATGTAACTGAAGTCCCTCATCCCTGGAACCATTCTTGTAAATCTTTTCTGCACCCTCTCTAAGGCCTTCACATCCTTCCTAAAGTGCGGTGCCCAGAATTGGACACAATACTCCAGTTGAGGCCGAACCAGTGTTTTATAAAGGTTCATCATTACTTCCTTGCTTTTGTACTCTATGCCTCTATTTATGAAGCCCAGGATCCCGTATGCTTTTTTAACCACTTTCTCAACCTGCCCTGCCACCTTCAACGATTTGTGTACATGTACCCCCAGGTCTCTCTGTTTAAGCACCCACTTTAGGATTGTACTCTTTAGTTTATATTGCTCCTCGTTCTTCCTACCAAAATGTATCACTTCGCACTTTTCTGCGTTAAATTTCATCTGCCACGTGTCCGCCTATTCCACCAGCCTGTCTGTCTGTCTTGAAGTCGATCACTATCCTCCTCACTGTTCACTATACTTCCAAGTTTTGTGTCATCTGCAAATTTTGAAATTGTGCCCTGTACTCCCACATCCAAGTCATTAATATATATCAAGAAAAGCAGTGGTCCTAGAACTGACCCCTGGGGAACACCACTGTGTATCTTCCTCCAGTCCGAAAAACAACCGTTCACCACTACTCTCTGTTTCCTGTCACTTAGCCAATTTCGTATCCATGCTGCCACTGTCCCTTTTATTCCCCTGAAATGCATCAATGCTATTCTCCTCAACCATTCCCTGTGGTAGTGAGTTCCACATTCTCACCACTCTCTGGGTAAAGAAGTTTCTCCTGAATTCCCGATTGGATTTATTAGTGACTATCTTATATTGATGGCCCCTAGTTCTGGTCTCCCCCACAAGTGGAGACATCTTCTCGACATCAACCCTATCAAACCCCTTCATAATGTTAAAGTCCTCTGTCAGGTCACCCGCTCGGCCTTCTCTTTTCTAGAGAAAGAGCTCCAGCCTGTTCAGACTTTACTGATGTATTATAAACTCTCAGTTCTTGTAAATCTTTTTTGCACCTTCTCCAGTGCCTCTATCTCCTCTCTATACAAAGTGGACCGTACCACTTTTCAGGTGACCCTTAATCTTCCTTGTCCTTGGAAGGTGGCGGAATTAACTTTGCCTTTGGCTTCAACTGGCAAACACACTCATTAAACTGCAATAGAAGGAGCAATTCAGTAGCGGTATGGCAGCCTCTCTTTGTACGTACAGCATGTGCTGTGTTTATAGGGGTGAGCGGGTTGATGTTTGGGTGAAGCCCAGAGACTTGAGCATATAGTCCAGGCTGACCCTCCCAGTGCAGTGCTGAGGGAGCGCCGCACTGTCGGAGGAGCCGTCTTTTGGACGAGACGTTAAACCGAGGCCCCGTCTGCTCTCTCTCTCAGGTGGACGTAAAATGTCCCACAGCCACTATTTCAAAGAAGAGCAGGGGGAGTTATCCCCGTTGTCCTGGGCCAATATTTATCCCTCAATCAACATCAGTAAAACAGATTATCTGGGCATTATCACATCGCTGTTTGTGGGAGCTTGCTGTGCGCAAACTGGCTGCTGCGTTTCCCACATTACAACAGTGACTACACTTCAAAAAGTACTTCATTGGCTGTAAAGCGCTTTGGGACGTCCTGAGGTCATGGAAAGTGCTGTATAAATACAAGTCTTTCTTTTCTTTTCATTTTTTGAAGATCTTTCGTCAGGTCGAGGTGCTGGGTTGGTGATGGGGGCGGTGAAGGGAGGAGGGGGTGGCGTTGCCCCTGGATGTGACCTACCTTGCGTTTCTGCATTTTCCATTTTAATTTCCGGTCTAGAGGTCTCATGTCTGTTTTTCTCACCTTTCCCATTTCTGGCCCTTTGTCCCTGAGTGGGCCTCTCGCCGTTGCACCTGTCCGCACGCTCCTTTAGTTTGTTCCCCTGTCTCGTGCGATCTGTTCCATCACCTAACAAACTCCCACTTTCCTTTGCATCAGGTTTCAGGTCATTCAGCTCATTAACTTCATACCAGCGCAAAATGCCAGCTGTGGCTCAGTTGCTGTTTGTGGGATCTTGCTGTGCGCAAATTGGCTACCGCGTTTCCTACATTACAACAGCGACTTCAATTCAAAAAGTACTTCATTGGCTGTAAAACGCTCTGGGACATCCTGAACCCTGAACTTGCATCTTTCTCCAGTTTCTCTCCGATCTCCCCTCATGCTGCGCTCACCTTGTCCATGAGACCCACCTCCTGCTCCCTCGACCCTATTCCCACTAAACTGCTGACCACCCAACTTCCTTTTCCTGTAATATATGTGGGTCGAACAAATGACGGGCAGAGACACCATGAGTTGCGAGTCAAGGTGCTTGTTTACTAGGCCAGAGCGAACTGAGCATGCTCATACTAAACCATGTGACAAACCATGTGACAATACATCACACTGCTTTTCCCCTTAAAATAAAATGTACATATTCCCCTCTCAATACAACAAAACTATGGTCCCACCTTTCCCAGCATTACACGTACCACAAAACAAAATCTCCTGGCTTTTTTTTTCTTTTCAATGCTACAAATGAACTACAAATCCAGTTTAATACCAGGTTTGCGGAGCCTTCCTGATCTCCGTACAGAAGGTTTTGGTGTTGAACCAATTTTCAGGCTGTTTTGTTTTGGTTCCGAACTCAAAGATGCTCCTGTTTCTATCTCAGATTTGTTTGAACCTGGTACTTCAGTTTCTGAAGCCTGAACTGAGTCAAACTCATGTATGTGTTCATGATCAAGTGGTTCAAGATCATGTCTTGGTTCATCTCTAGCAGAGATCATTTGATCTACATGAACACTTCGGATGTTGTCACCAATTTCAACCAAATATCTCTTGGTTCCACCAACCACTACTCCGGTTCCTATATCCCACTTGTGTGAACTCGACTTGCCAGGGGGACTGAGAACACGAACACACTCGTTCTTTCCGATTGCTGTCATAATAACGTTTCAGACTCAACTGTTTCTGTTCAACTCTCGAGGCCAAATTCGGTTGAACAAGACTCAATCGTGTTCTCAATCTCTCTTCATCAAGAGTTCTGCTGGGGTATGTCCAGTTGTAGTACTTCAGCAAGAAATTTGCCAACTGTTGCTTCATGCTGAGTCCCGAACAACCCTGCAACACTTGCTTTTTGAGAGCTTCTTTCACTATTCTGACTGACCTTTCAGCTGCTCCGTTTGAAGCTGGATAATATGGTGGAACGAGAGTGTGTTTGATATCGTTCCGTTTCATGAATTCTTGGAATAGAGCAGAACGGAACTGAGGGCCATTGTCAGAAACAAGCTCTTCAGGTAAGCCATGACATGCAAAGATAGACCTCAACTCATCTATGGTACGTTCAGTTGTAGTATTCGAACCCATGTGTTTCACTTCAATCCACTTTGAGTGACTATCTACAAGTACCAGGAAATAATCATTTGCTTTCTCACAGAAGTCTACTAGAAGCATCACACACTAACTTAAGCTCACGCTCTGTGTCGTAGTGCACAAGTAGAGCATCGCTAGAGAGACTTCTCTTACAAGCGTCGTAAGCTTCCTGTTGCGCTTTCGTCCACTTCCACTGGACATCCTTCTTGAGGAGCTCGTGCAATGAAGCGAACATAGTCGCTAACTCAGGTAAGAAACGTGCGTAGTACTGGACCATTCCAAGGAAAGATCTTAACTCAGACACGTTCTGTGGCTTTGGAGCATTGATGACCGCATTAACCTTTTCCTTAGTTGGTTGCAAGCCATTTGCATCAACTTTCAGACCAAGGTTCACAACCTCGGGCTGCACAAAAGCACATTTGCTCCTTTTCAATTTTACATTGTGGGAATTCAACCTTTGAAGCGCTTAAATCTAACTCTTATAGGTTTTCTTCCTCGCTGCTTGTTACGATCAGCACATCGTCTTGATTGCATAAGCAATTTGGAATTCCTTGCAAAATCTTATCCATTGTAGCCTGGAAGATTTTGGGGGAGGACTTTACACCATACGGCAGCTTGGTGTATGAGTACAGTCCCTTGTGTGTGTTGATAGTGAGATACTGTTGACTCTCTTTGTCAACATTCAGCTGAGCGTAAGCGTGCGACAGGTCAAGCTTTGAGAAAACCTTTGACCCAGAGAGTGCTGCATACAAATCTTGTGATGTAGGTAACGGGTACTGCTCATCATCAACTGCTTGGCTGATAGTAACTTTGTAGTCACCGCACAAGCGTAGAGTTTTGTCTGCTTTGGGCAATACCACAATCGGGGTAGCCCATTCACTTTTGTCAGTTTTTACCAGCACTCCGTTCTCTCTCAGTTTCTCTAGCTCTTCCTCCACCTGACTTTTCAACGCATAGGGGACCGGCCTTGCCTTACAATAGACAGGGTTCGCGGTGGACTTGATGCGGATATGCGCGTCATACCCAGTGATGCCCTCATAACTGTCTGAGAACATGCTGTTGTACTTGTTCAGCATTGTGTCGAGTCGCTTCTTTGAAGCATCTACACTGAAGATGTTTCTCCTGTCTACTTTTAACTTTCTCAACCAGTCTTTGCCCATGAGGGTTGGCCTGTTGTTGTAGCTCGCTACAATAATAGGCAGCTTTACTGACTGGCCGTTGTGCTGAACTGTACATTCCATTTGTCCACATGTCTCTAGGATTTCTCCGGAGTAGGTTTTTAACTCTACGGTACTCTTTGTAAATGGTATCTGATTAAACTTACTCTCATATGTGTCCTTACTCATGATAGAGCAGTCCGCTGCCGTGTCGATACACATATCAATATACTGGTCATTGATCAAAAGTTTTGTACGGAAGTCTTTCTCACAATTGCTTGTGCTGCCGTTAGTGGCATAGATACTGTAGATGCCCAGATCTTCAACATCAGAATGAATTCATCCCTTTTGTTGTCGCTGCTTTGCATTGCCACTAGAACGGTTCTTACTTCCTGCTTTCGATCTAGCTCTGCAAGCTGTTGAAATATGGCCTTGCTTCTGGCAGTGAAAACACTTCGCATTTCTGTATTGGCAGGACTGTGGTGAGTGATTTCCATTGCAGCGATAACAATTCACTGAACCGCTCCCACCAACATGCTTTTGACTTGGTCTCACAGCTTTAGGTTTGGCGGTGGCTTTGTGACTGTGGACCTCAGCTGCACTAGACACTTGAGTTGGACGGAGCTCCCTAGCATTCTTAGATGCCATCTCCATAGATAGGGCAATTTTGCATGCTGTGTCAAATGTTAGGTTCGGAGTGTTCAGTAACTTGGACCAGTCCACCAGTCCACACATAAACTTATCTCGCAACGCACAATCCAAAAATGTGCCGAAGTTACAATGCAAAGACAGGGTTTTAAGAGCTACCATGTACTCACTGATGGTTTCACTTTGTTTTTGGTTTCTGGTACCAAACTTACAGCTCTCTGCTATTTCTAATGGCTTTAGGTCGAAATGGTCCTCGACTTTCTCGACAATGTCTTCAAACGACGCATCCTTCGCTTTCCCTGGCGTGAGTAGGTTTGTCAACGTTCCGTAGACATCTGGCCAGATCTCTGTTAGAAAAATTGCTTTTTTATGTTCACGAATTACTTTCTAATAATGTTATTGGCCCTAAAAAAAAAATCTCCATCTGCTCAATGTAAGAACTGAATGGTTCGCGAGCTCGGTCATACATGCCGAGGCTTCCGATAAATCCCGTAGGCTCGGCCATGATTGTCCCGATCCCGTTGAACAGTGACTCAGCACGCTACCTGTGTACCTGTGAGAATCAACGCCGCTGTTGCTGTGTATACACACGCGAAGGCGAAGCACAGACGATTCTGCATCAGCATTAACAGTAAAACATCACAAAAATTCAGTTTAGGTGTCACAAATTCACCTTAAACTTTTCCACTCGAAGGTTGAACACTGTGTCCTTCCATGATCCCTAAAAATGGCTTTGGGATCCCACCCTCATCACCAAAATGTAATATATGTGGGTAGAACAAATGAAGGACAGACAGAGGATGAGTTGCTAGTCCATGAGCTTGTTTACTAGGCCAGAGCGAACTGAGCATGCTCATACTAAACCATGTGACAAACCATGTGATAATACATTACAGCTCCCATGTTAGCTGACATTGTTAACGGTTCTCTCTCCTCAGGTACTGTCCCCCTCTCCCCCACCTCTCTCCTCAAAAAACCAACCCTTGACCCCTCCGTCCTTGTAAACTACCGCCCCATCTCCAACCTCCCTTTCCTCTCCAAAGTCCTTGAACGTGTTGTCGCCTCCCAAATCCGTGCCCATCTTTCCCGGAACTCCATGTTTGAATCCCTTCAATCAGGTTTCCGCCCCTGCCACAGTACTGAAACGGCTCACATCAAAGTCACAAATGACATCCTTTGTGACTGTGACAAAGGTAAACTATCCCTCCTCGTCCTTCTCGACCTGTCTGAAACCTTTAACACGGTTGGCCACACCATCCTCCTCTAACGCCTCTACACCGTCGTCCAGCTGGGAGGGACTGCACTCGCCTGGTTCCATTCTTATCTATCTGATCGTAACCAGAGAATCACCTGCAACGGCTTCTCTTCCCAGTCCTGCATTGTTACCTCTGGGGTCCCCTCCTATTTCTCATCTACAAAAAAATAATCTTTGGATTTTCACCACCTTATCATTTGTACCAGTTAGTGAAATAATGAGGCAAGTTTAGGAAGGATGTCAAGGCCTTGGAGAGGGTGCAGAGGAGATTTACTAGAATGGTACCAGGGGTGAGGGACTTCAGTCTTGTGGAGAGACTGGAGAAGCTGGGATTGTTCTCCTTAGAGCAGAGAAGGTTAAGGGGAGATTTAACAGAGGTGTTCAAAATCATGAATGGTTTCGATAGTAAATAAGGATAAACTGTTTCTACTGGCTGAAGGGTCAGTAACCAGAGGACACAGATTTAAGGTGATTGGCAAAAGAACCAGAGGCAACCCGAGGAAACATTTTTTTGCGCAGCGAGTTGTTGTGATCTGGAATGCGCTGCCTGAAAGGGCGGTGGAAGCAGATTCAAAACTTTCAAAAGGGAATTGGATAAATACTTGAAGGGAAAATTCTAGTGTTGTTCTTTGATCAATACTGCACCCCTCCTTTTTTTCCTTCCCTATCTTTCCTGAATACATTGTAGCCAGGAATATTAAGCG
This sequence comes from Squalus acanthias, assembly GCA_030390025.1. Taxonomy (NCBI): domain Eukaryota; kingdom Metazoa; phylum Chordata; class Chondrichthyes; order Squaliformes; family Squalidae; genus Squalus; species Squalus acanthias. The sequence continues at coordinate 6,600,915 of CM059426.1, read as the reverse complement.
CCCATTCCTCCCCTTGTTTGAGCGTTATTGCCAATACATCATAATCCCATTTGGCGACTTGTGCCTGCAGCTCAACAACCTTATTTACCACGCTCCGGTATTTACACACGTGCGCTCCAAACCCATCTTAGTCTGCCTCGCATTCATTTCCCTGCTGTCTGAAGCCTCCTATTTCTAAACTACTCTTTATTCCAATAATTGATGACTGAGGTACACCTTGCAAAATGTGCGGTAGATTCAAGACTTTGGAGAGCGAGAATAGATGAATAGAATAGATAGATTGATTTAACTTTCAAAAGAGCATTGGATCTATAATTGACGAGGAAATATTTGTAGGGCTATGGGGAAAGAGCAGGGGGGAGAGGGACTAATCGGAGAGCTCTTTCAAAGATCCCGCACAGACACGATGGATTGAATGGACTCCTCCTGTGCTGTATCTATGTATTCTATGATTCGAAGTGCATAAGTACTGAAAGCTGTGGCTGATTCTGCGGGGTCTGGGGTTACAATGACACAAATGAGCTTTAGGCCGACAAGGCAGACAGGTTGTGAAGTCGACTGAAGTTAGAGAGTTCCTCCTGGTCTCCCCTTCCCCCGCCCCCACACGCCCCGAAGCCCCAATCTGTGAAATTCACTGTGACTGACTCGTAGTGTGGTGCCTGAGTGTGGGTAATAATGGCTTCACACCTCCAGATCAAAGGCCTCGCACTCTGGGTGCCCAGCTCACGCCTTCTTGCTGTGCAGACTCGCTGGGTGGCTTTGGGCCTCAGCTGAGATAACGAGAGGGCTACAAATGGAGCGTTAGTGTCTTGTAAACGAGTGGGCAGGGCAGCAGGAAGCACTTGCAGCTGACACCACACCACCACCAAAGCCAGAGTCAGCAGGTCAGCTCTACAACTCGGGGGCACAGCCGAGCTAATCGGGAGCAAGACCCTTCCCCAAACTACTCCGTCCGACAACCCCACACACACAGACACACACCACACACACCCCACACACACACCCCACACACACACCACACACACACACCCCACACACACCCCACACACACACCCCACACACACACCACACACACACACCCCACACACA